>VZUI01023757.1:0-112047 GCA_013401135.1 Cettia cetti | reverse complement strand
TTTGGCAGGGTTTTTTGTGGTTTTTTTTTTGTTTGTTTTTTTTTTTTTTTTTTTAATAGAGAGAGCAGAATCACTGTTGCCTTGGATCAGTAAAACCATATTCAAGCTACCAAAACAAGAAAAATTAACTTGAATCAATATATCATGCCAGTCAGAGAAAAAAAGCCAAAACAAAGTAGAATAAAGAATTATTTAAGGTCTCAAAACAACCATCACTTCAAGCTTTTTATTTAGTTATTTTTCTGGTTGCTCTATAGTTGTGTACTTAATATTTCTAACTAAAAATAAAAAGATGGCAAAATCAAGTATCATCTATTAAAATTCACAAAGTATATTAGAACAAAGTATACTTAGATTCACTTCAGGTTCTGTGAGAAGAAACAGATAGCAATAAAAATTCTTGTAATAGAGAATCTTTTAAATAACAATAATTCATAGTGATTATAAAATCTCTCCTAAGGTATGAGTGCTCATTTTCTCAATTCCATCAAAGGCTATGTATACATAAAGCTGTAAAGTTCTCATGGTAACAGCTACGCCAGAAACATTTTTCTAATATAAAATATTGGTGGTAAAAAGGATTCCTTCATAGTTCCATTTAAGCAACCTGCTGGTCTCAATCAGCTATCAGTATCCACTCTCTCACCTTTCCCACTTCCCTTGTCTTACTTGATCTTAGTCTCAAAACAGAATCAGTACTTTTTTAACAGAAAGAAATACAGTTCATGTCTCAGCTCATTAGAACATTGTAATCAGTTTCTCTGAATTTTTAGGTAGGTATTATTGCCCTTGAATCTTAACTTCTGTAAGGAATTACTCCTGCTCCCTGTAAGAATTGACTCCTGAAAGTCTGGAGCCCCATACCTGAAAATAAATTATAATTTCCCACTTTTCTTTTACTTTTTTTTTCTTTTTTTTTTTTTTTTTTTAAGGAAATGGCAACCAATGCAGTAAAGGACACCTCTAAATTACTAAAAATTTCTTCCCCTAAATTTCTGCTTTATCAACTGTCAAACACTCCTGTGAAGAATAATCTTCTTTATGGTGAATCATAAATTACTGGGGCTGAAGGCATACCCAAAAATGCCAGAGAGCACTTTCCACAAACATCCTTTAGTCAGGCTAAGCATTAAGATAACCATGCATCTAAAATAAGTCAGAACTCCTGAGACTACAGCCTTTAGTCAAGACACACAATGAACTTTGTTTCCTGGCTGACAACCACATTAATTGAAAAATGTCCCATTTCTTTCAGTCAAATGATTTCAAAAGTTTATATATGAATAAAAAATGGCTCAGAAAGACAAGGAAAATAAATGAGTTCACAAGATGACACTTGAAGTTCCATATTTTCTTACCAGTGGATGAACAGAGAAAACAAAAAGACAAATTTTTAAAAGGAAATGTAATAGAAATATTGGACAACTGTGAATAATCTCTTTCCTGTGATGTATTTCCCTGAACAACCAAGGATGGATAAAACCTCTCTTAACAGAACAGGAAGACAAGTCCTACTTTAACCCCCCCGATGAAAGAGCCAAGCTTTTTTTGTAGCTGTTAGGGGAGATTTGCCATAGATGTGCAAAACAGATCTCTCCTGCTTGATATTACATAGAACTACATACAATTCTAGCAGTTTCCATGATCACAGTTTTATCTCTCCTTGGCATATATCTTGATAATACAAAGTTTTTTTTATTTTATGGAAAGTATCTATATATTGAACTGTCCTTTACTGTTGGCAAAATCCCCCCACCCAACCTCTAAACATTGCCTATCTGGTTTTCAGTTGAATTATTTAGCCATAAAAAAAAATCAGAAAAAGAAACAAAAAACCCCAAAGAGATGTTAATTAAAAAAAACCCACGTGCTCTGTTTTTAAAAAAAGTTTATTTTTAAAAAAACCCACATGTTCTAAATGAACTCCTTCGAAAACCATCAATGTTACACAATGAAAATTATTATTTATGTCTGTTACTGTTTTCTCAGGTCTGTTTCCAAGCCTCTACTCTTAAAAACACATTCAATAAAATCACTCAACTGAATGACTTCCTATTCAACACTAAGAATAAAGAGCCTACAATCTGGTTTAAAATTATTGATGTCTAAAAAGCATTTCCAATTAATGATAAAGTTTATTTATGTACAGTAAAAATAGTGAAGGTAGTGGACTAATTGTAGTCATAACTGCTAAATCATCAACCCCTGCTCAAATCACATCTTATGTTTACTTAATTACATATTTTTAATGTCTGCATTCTGTATGCATTTGTATAGGCTTTTTTTGGGTTGTGCTCTTGTTTCCCCTTCAGTAAGCACGTTTCAAGACACAAATGGGAGGGAGAATAAGAACAACTTTAGCATTCACCAGAATGTCAATTGCAGATGAAAGCTGCATTTATGCCAGTGACAAGCAAAGCACAGAAAGTGGAAAGATAAAGTTCCTTTGTTGTTTTTGCTCTATGGCCTTTTCATCACCAAAAAAAGATTCTGTTTATGACAGAAAACTCTGTCACAGGCATCTCTATCCAGACCTTAAACCAGCTGATTGATTAGGATGGAAGTATCAATGTATTAGTTACATTCTCTTATGATTTAATAGATATTAGTTTTCTAAATGAAAATGAGGAATGAGAACACAGGCATGCAGGAAGCCTCTTCCTTCATGTAAAGTTTGTAGCGGAAATAATCACTTTGGCTTTGGCCCTAGTTTCAACCTTCTTGCATGTGAGAACTAGATAGATGAGACTGCCTCAGTGACCATATTTGTGCTTTCCTCAGGAAAAATTTGATATGTTTCCTACGATGTTAATGATGATTTCAACTCTAAGTAACAAGCTGAGGAGAAAGTCTCTAGTGGATCTATTTCCAGATGCATTGTAAACTATTTTTCATTAGCATGCAAAGCAGTATTTTTTTACTGACTTGTTCTGCCAGAAGTCGAGCATCAAAAACAGTGAATCTGAGCCACAAGTGCTTCAGGCTCTGCTTCACTCCTGCAACAGATTTCCACACACACTGCAATTCACTCTGATGCACAGAGCTGGTAGAAAGAGCTGGTTTAGTTGTAAAATGCGTAATTTGAATAATGTTTTTTTACAAGAATTTTTTTTTTTTTTTGCTTCTTTACATACTCATTGGGCACCATATTTTAATTAAGGTGATTCATATGTGGTGTATTAACACGTCTCAGGTGATAAAGAAAGAAGAGTCTCTAGGTTACAAGTGCAAATGCTAATATTTATACATGTCTGAAATATACCTTGACACCTACAAGATCATCACCTGTGGTAGAGAAGTCAGCTGAGACTAAAAAATAAAGCATTTTACAAGGGCAGAGAGCTTTTCTTCACCCTTCTACAGGCTAAATTAGAGGTCCAGTAAGTGACGTCGGATATGGTGTTACAGAATGGGGACTACAACTTCCTGCATTTTATAGGTAAGAGAATAACAGTAAGAGAGCAACACTTCAGAAGGCATTGCTTAACTGTTTCATTACTCATTTATTTCCTCCATCCTCCCTCTGATAATCTGATTAAGTAATTTACACTGCAACAAGAACAGGAAGGAGCTATATGCTAAGGAATGTGGATTCTGAAGAGCACTCTGTATTAAATAGTAATATGCCTTCCTTAGAGGGTACATAGAGGGAAAGAAAGGAAACTATGACTCATTTTCCACTCAATTTATACAAAGGCTTCCATTAACATACCAACAATCAAATGTGTGCAGCAAGGAGAGCATACTCTGTTCCCCAGTAAACGTAAACTATATGTCCACATGCACACGCATCAAAAGGCTATTACACCCAGTGTAATCAGAAACTCAAAATAGTTTGTGACATCTAAACCCAAAATGCATTCATATTCTTAGGACCTTATTCTGTCCTCAGAAGGATACTCACAGGTTGCATGGATTGCCACATTTTATTGAAGCATTGCAGTAAATCAGATTTTGAAGACTTTCTGATTTCTGTAGTATTTGGCTCTAGCACATCACAATGAGAACATAATATTAAGTCTCACCCTGGAGCTCTGGATATTCAAATTCTGACAAATTCAAATTCAAACCTCCTCTTTTCTATGCCTGCTCTTAGGTGGATCATGTAACTGCTGCCAATTTATGAAGTTATACTTTATCCTTCAGAAAGTAAAGATTTCCCAGTGTTTCTTAACTTTCACCACATCATAACAGCACTTCTCTCTAACAAACCCTACTCTGTGCCTGGGAAAATGATGATTATCATCCTTGCCACCACACAACTACAGACAGCAGAGACTATGAAAATATAACTCTCAATTCCAATAAAGATATGCTGGCATAATAGCAAATAAAATCAGTGTTATGTAACTCTTCAGCTTTAGCGCCAGACTTACTTAAGAATAATCAAAATTGCTCCATAAGAAAAGATAGGGGAAAAGAGAAGGGGGGAAAGAGGCCGAGCCACTAACTTATTCAAGGTACTGTGCCCTGGTTCTGCCTTGGCTCTCTGCAGTGTGAGCAGAAGCAGGCGAGTCCAAGGTGGTCCTACCTGCCCTGCGTGCCACTTGGTAAGGCAAGGCAAACCATGGTACCGTGGCTCCACTCCTCTGCAAGAACATCCAACAGCACTGAGTAAACATGACAAGGAAGTCTGACCTGCAGATCTCTACAACCTGTGTCTTCTCTCCATTTAGTGAGAGGAGCAGAACAGCATTTGTGGTTTGGACAAAGGATTAATCTCAGGGCAGTGCACTCCTCAGCTCCCTGATTTCTAGAAGAGAGCATGAGGAGAAGGCCTAAGGAAATCAACAGAGAATAAAGTTCTGGACTAAGACCTCTATGGATTCTAGCCCCATGTGCTATGAATCCACTTAAATTTTAGAATAATTAAGACTATGTAAAAGCACCTTTCATACCAAAGCATGTTGACTTTGCCTTGTACCAAAACCCAAATAAAATCTGAATAAATTTTTCCCAATATTCTTATTAAGTTAACACTTACTTACTTACTTGGATCTTCAGATTGTTTCAAAATAAGAATGAAAACAGTATTCAGGAACAGTGTGTTAAAACTTGGCAGCAATATGTCAAAGCACAAAAGAAAAGAGATGGTTCACTATTTCATCTCTATATTACTGAAGCACCAAACCTTATGGCAACCTTCAGAGCTGCCATAATCACTTAAAGTACTACTGCTACTAGTATTGGCACATGGTAGTTCAAGGATACTAGCCTTCGGTTCCATATTTAAAAAAAAATCCCTATCCCTTTCATCAGTAAAGTCAGAAAATATCATTATTATAAGCATGACTACCAAAAGTGAAAGGGTTTTAACAGAGAAACATAATAAAAAAAAAAATCAAGCAACACTTAACCAAAAGCTAGTAGACTTAGGGAATTATTCTTGTACTTCACACATTTTTCATTTCAAAATAACCCTTTTCTTCTAGAAAAGGTATTTTATCTTAGAGACTGTTGTTTGTAATTTGCGTAAGAGAGTGTTATTCGAGTGTTTAATGTACTCTTATTTACCAGTAAGCATAGAAAGAAAGTTAATTGTGGCAGAGTAGATTTTTTTTTTAAGCAAATCCAGAGGTTCAAGCGGTTCATAAAGGACCCTATAAAAGCTTACATTTGAAATGCAGTCCACGAAGTAAATTGTCAGAACTACAGAAAAAGAGCAAGAAATCCATGTGCAAATCAGCTATATTATTCTCTGCAGTACTGCTGCTCAGAACAAATAGTTCAATGATTACAGTTCAGTCTATACTTGGGATAATGTAAGCAAAAGGTGTCATGTTAAGAACAAGAAAGGCTGGAAAAAAAACCCTGATCATACTTTCTGAGAAGAGCTTAAGTACAGTTGATGGAAATAGTTTTTCTTTTCCATAAGGTATATCCAAGGGGTTTGTAAACTTAGGTTATCCTTGCTTATTCCTAGGTGGTGAGAAGGAAGAGAAACCAGACAGCTGTCCATTGTGGAAAGACTTCGATGCATCTGCACAACTAATGATCACAGCGATAAAAATCTATTCCTGTAAACCTTATAATCTTTATAATCTACCTTACCCCCAGTGGAAGTGAGCACATTCCTTCAGGATGCAACACTCTAACAGAAACCTCTGTCAGAAAAAGCTGGTACGTAGCCAAGGATCAGAACAAAGTGTTAATACCTGGTCCATGTTTTCCTGGACACGCATTCCTGTGCTGCCATGGAAAAGGGGGTTTGCAGGACTTCACAATAATTTTGAAGGCATGTCTTACTCAAACATTATTCAGAAGCTTAATTTGACTATATACACTTGCATTATAATTAGCTTAATTGCCCAAGCAGAAACAGTTTGGAGTTTTATTTTCTGTTTCTGTCAATTTTGCTGTGTTTGAAAGGTAGTATTTCCTTTCTCACACACAATGTAGTTTTGTGAGAGAGGGACGAGGACAGAGAGTGTTTGGCCATCTTAATCTTTTACTCCAACAGCCAGCACACCTCAGAAGTGAAAGATACTAAATCTTTTTGAGGACACTCAGTTCATCAGCCAAAACAAACTGAGATACAAAGAAAGCGCAGCCTACAGCTCCAGCCACTACTTGTATTTGTGAACTCCCCTGCTGCTCTCCCCTACCACTTCAAGGGTACAAGCCTCAAATGATAGAAGCTGGTGTCACAAAGAGGGTGTATCTGCTGCAGAGACAACTCCTCCAGAGGCAACACACATATATTTTTAAATCCAAATTATTAGTGGTCTGGTAAAATTAAACCCAAAGTTACTACAGCTCAAATAAATGCACAGAAAACAAATGATCTTTCAAAACACTGCAGAAAATGTTACTTTCAGGTTCATCTGGCCCTTCTCTTCCACCTGCAGTTTGGTCTGGTCCAAAATCTGGGTCTAAAATCAGCCATCCCCCACCTTCAAAAGCCGCAATGGAAGACTGGCTCCAGGGGTAAGTGGCAGAAATTAGTAAAATTTTATGCTTTCAGCTAATCAACACAGAAAACAGTTCTGTTTCATCAAAATTTCAATGTTTCACTTAGCCACATCATGCTAGATTCCCTGAGAGGGGATTAAATTTTTCAGTAAGAGACACTAGAAAACACAGTCATGTTACAGCTAAAAAAGTCAGTCATTCACACAGGCGGCTTAGTACCCTCACTAGTAATTAAAAAAAAAAAAAATGTTTTCCATCCAAATTGATATGATACATAGATCACTCTATCTATATTCAAATTTTGTTGGTACTCTTGTTGCTGGTATTTCCCTGCTAGTGGCTATATAACTGCAAATTTATCCTTCATTCCAGTTGAGGATAAACTAGGGGAATTCCACTACAATGCAAATCCCTCAACAAAGATGATGAGGAACTCTTCTGGTTCTGGTTTAAACCCTATAAACACAGAGAGAAAGTAACCATACCTCAGTTCTCCAAGATGACTAAATTTGAACAAATCAATAAATTTAGTTCCATCCCAGTTTCACATACAGCTTCATGCTGTTACCTAATAACACGAGTCTACTGTAATTGTTAAAATTTCTCCTACTCCAACAAAGGAAAAGCAAACATATTTCATATACACATTTCACTTTTGGTCTTTGATACAAAACACACTTTGTTTACTTGTATCTTCTTTTAAAGTCAAGCCACTGCATGTTAGTACCAGCAAGAATGTCAATCTCCAAACAATAAGGTATGGTGATACATAACATTTAATACACAGCTGACTAAACACCGTTAAGTGTTTACTTCAAAGTCATTGTCACCTCTGCCCACACTGAGAATATCAAATACAGCACGATCACAGTGCTATGACAACAAGAGCCCCACAAAAGGCTGTCCATGGAACTCACTGGCATTATAACAGATCAGAGAAGCCCGGTATGCACCCGGCTATAAAAGCAGTTGCTTTTGCTGAAGTTGCCCTGTGTGCACATGTGTATTTATGCGCGGAAATATCAGCACGTGGACATACGTATAGATGCCTATTTGCCCACCCAGCATCAAGATTAAGTATTCAAAAAGACTAATTTTAATAATCATTGAACATTAAAACTAGGGTTTAAAGGACTTGACATTGCAGGGATATCAGGAGAAACCTCTTATTCTCCAATTACAGCGCAGGTAGGATCTTCAAAAGAGCCTAAGGGCCTAATGTGCATGGTAGAAATACAGGAGCTGGCTTGAAGTGAATCCATTGAAGGTGTAAGACTCACTATATGCTGCTCAGCAGGGTAAGTCATCATGTCTGGGTGCTCCATGTCGAGCCTGATGAACTGCCTTTGCCACTGACCACAACGAGCTTCTCTAAAGTCGAGCACAAACTGTGAGCAGAATCAGGTCAATAAAGCAGGTCAGTTCAGCTTCTGAATATTCAGGCATCTGCAAACTTCTTTTGCTGTTGCTGAACTTCAAGCAGAATTTCTACTTAGCAAACTGCAAAATCATTTCTGCTAGGAATGAGAACTTGGCATTGTGGAGATTAGCCTTGTATTTCAGTTTGCTTTAAATACAAAAAAGGCTTCAGCTATCTCCCAAATCTGATCATTAGCAGGCTTCTCTTGGACCCTATTTGCTTAGATCACACAAAGAACTTGACAGCACTTCAGAGTTAAAGGAACCAATTTGCTAGTACTACTCTGAACTAGAGTGCCTCCATTGTTATGGCATGGTTTTAGCTTCCAGGTACTGAAAGAAAATAGACTGAATCAACTACTGTATACAGACACATTTTTCCTGAGAAAAATCTGGACCACTGCCAAATGCAAAGTCATGTCTTCATGAGCAAAGCATAAGGGGCAGAGTTCTGGCAGGATAACCTTATCAGAGACAGCCATGAATTCAAAGAGGCTGCCGTGATTGTGTTTAATAACCCAAACAAGAGGAGCATCTGCAGAAGCTGCAACTGAAGCCATTCTAGCTTACACATATAGTGAGGTAATTCTTGTACTTCACACAACATTAGTTAGATTCTTACTGAAATTAAGAGGTCAGTACTAGTATCAATTTTAAAATGTGAACCTGACTATTTGGAAACAGTTCAGAGAACAGCTAAATAGTATTAGTCAAGGCTTGGAAATGTGCCTCAGAATAAAAAGCTTAAGCACTTAATCTATTTATTTTATCAAAGAGAAGGTTAAGATGTGACCTGATTATGGTTTATAAGTAGCTACACATGAACAGACTCCTCAGATTAGACAGTCATTTACTCCAGCAGAGAAACACAGGGCTAGAACCAAGAGCTGGGAAAGAGGTGAGAGTATAAATGTTTAAGTGAGATGAATTAACCATTATGGGTAAGACTTTTTTTTTTTTTTGTACACTGGTGGACTTAGCCATCAAGCACTGTCTAAATACATATTTACCAGATGAAATTATACGGCTGTTTATCAGAAGAAAACTGTCCTTACCACCTGAGGACTTACACAGCCTTCACATTATAGTGACATTTTCACTTCAGGCTGCAAATCCATCAACACAAAGTAGTGGGCAATCACACACAAGTAAGGAGATGTCAAAAAAAGAAGGCAATTCCATTATCTCATCTATATTCTGTCTAAAATCAATTCCACTTTGAAGTACTGACACACAAATGTAAATAGGCAAACCTGTCTGTACATGCACACGTACACGCACACAAAACATCAGCAGTTTTAAAACAGTTTTGCAAAGTTTACAAACTTTGCTCACTGTAAAACTCTAGCCTGAAGAACAATGTAACCAAGATACAAAATGTGAGTAGTAAGATCTCTAACATTAAACAGTTCTGGCACCTTCTCCTTCCCTTTGCAGAATTAGTTTAACACAATGATCACAGGGTAACATAAAGCTATGTGACATTTCAGGATGCTGCATGCTACAGCTTCTTTGTATACCTTTATTAGCATAGCAGTAAGAAAAACTATTTCTTAAATTCTTCTGCATCACTAAGATCTGCTTTGACAAAATAGCTTTGTCTTCCTTTGAACTCTCAATCCCTACTCAGAACAGCTGCCAAAGAGGATATCAGAAGAAAAAAATAGCATAATGCATTTAAAAAACAAAGCAAATATAATTGCTTTTGATGTGATTCCTATGGAAGAAAGCAGTTGAGGAGAGATATCCTGAACCATGATATCCTGCATGGCCCTGTTCAGCTCTTTGGAATACATGCTTTTTATTATGTTGGTTTTTCTGTTGTTATTACTAATAATAATAATACTCAAGAACACTGTAAAAAAGACAATATTTTAATGTATTTAAACAATATTTTAACTAATATTCTTAATAGTGTTTGATAAAATATCATTTTTTTATTTGTGTATGGCAGTCAATATTTCCTTTACTTTTATTTTCAAACAATGAGAATTCAACAGAGCATTACACTGCAAATGAAAATTTAGAAGTGAGTTTTCCTGAGAAGTCTGTTGAACCTGAAAGTGAGGAAGTGAGTCAGATGGCAGGCTTAAGAGACAGAAGAAATGACGGAATAGAAATGTGTTTTTCAACAATTCAATCCAAGGAGTAACTACAACAAAACGTACATCTCTTCAACAGCAATAATTTTAAAAAAGAGCAGGAAAGTACAGGCGCAATAACATTATATTGTGTCTTTAAGTTTATAAATACAGAGAACACAGGGTTGAGTTGGGACCTTCGGGATGAGAAGAATCAAAGGACTATCCTTTGAAAGGATATTTACTCCTTAACTAATGATGGTTCATGAGAAAATTATAATGAGGAGAAGATTTTGGTGTTCACGAGGAACTGGGCAATGCTGGTGACATAAAGGCCAGCAGAAGTGGACGAAAATTCACATGCTGATAACAAGGAGGCGTTCTACATCTGTGATGTATTTTTGTGGTGGAATGTTCCTGTAATTAAACCCTTCCACAGGGTATATACCACGTTGGGTTTGGGCTTTGTTTTGAGCTTGGCTCCTGCACCTGCTTCAGTTTCATGACTCTTGTTGCCACACGACTCCAGGAAATATGAATAAATATGGAAATATGGATAAGCCTGTTCCCAAGAGGATTTATAATTTTTGCAGTTCTGTGTGCTCTTCCCTTCCTCTTTTATCTCCCCAAAAGGTAGAGAGGAGGTGGTTCAGTGAGATTTTCCTGGATGAAAATACTTTTTCTTTTGTCTACGAAGCTATCTGACTAAGTCACACAACTTCTTAGAACTTAAGACAGAAAACCTGAGTGCTGTTTTTTTGGAATGTGGTTAGTGTATCTTTTCATTTAATATATATATTTAGTGTTTAAGAACAGTAAGTAGACAGACTAATCTTTAGTGTCTTCATTATTAAAAACCCTATTTTTCCATAATTTATGGCTGTATTAATGTGCTATTACTAGACAAATGAAATCAATAAAGATGCATGACAAAAGGAAAGAGGAATTTACTCTCAGTGACATAGCAAATAAAAATAAGACAGACACTGAAAACCAACAGTAAAAAAAGTAATACAAGAAATATACTACCCAGAAAAGGAGGCACAAAATGTTACCTTTCCTCTGCAACTTCCCTCCTTGCCAGAAGCTTATGTGGCACATTGTAAATGGCAAGGTTTTATGAAGGATGATACAGTATCGTTAAAGCTATATTAAAAAAATATCCTATTGGCTCCAAAACTGGTGTGCTTCACTCAATAAACCACAAGTGACAGCTCTTTCACTTTACCAAGAGGCCTGTTGTATGAGACATTGTGCTGTTGCCTCACTGCCCCTGTGAAATTCCACTTAGAATGTTTGCCGAGCTTCTGCTTTTGGAGTTGCAGTGGGATTACTGACAGAAGAATTAACCACCTTCATTTATAACAGTCACAGGACAAAGATATATAAATGAATCAAGGGTACTAATTTTTTAACCTCTCAAAGATACCATCACGACAGCTGATCATTTGCTTAGTCTATTTTATATTCAGAGCTCACAACTGTGCAAAAGAGACATGAAATCTTCTACCAGGATGACAATTATCTAGCTGCTTCACCTTTGTTTCAGCAGAAACATGAAATATTTCACCTTCCTAATTACTTCTGAAGAGAAACCAAGAACCAAAGTTATATGTAGCATAGCTACATGTAGTGATTCTTAAAGGATTGAAATATCAATTTTCTATTGTTTCTATTATACTGTCAAGGTATATTATAATCATGTCTTGAGCTACAATGGAAAACAAACAGCACAGTAAAAACAGTTATGCATACTGCGTTTCTAAAGTGCTAAAGCTAGAGAGTTATTTTGTATTACTCATCTTTGGAAAAATTTGGCATGAACTTCCTCTGCGCACCATGCTTTTACTAGAAGACATTTTCTTGACAGACATTCAGTCGTGAAAAGATGACAATTGAAATAGAGAGACACCACTTCTCTTAAAAGCATTAAGCTCCAATGTTTAAGCCTCTTTTTTTCATGCTTTTAGTTTTCTGTGATATTAAGTGTCATTAGCCCTTGTTCTACCATTCACATCTACAAAAAAAGGTGCCTGGTACATAATATATTTTCTTCTAAAACTAAGAATTATTATTTTTTGTTTAAATAGCTTCATCATCTTCCTTTAGCAAATGTCGCAAGGATATCCGAGAGCATAAAAAGATATTTCAATACGTTTATTGACTGTATGGTGTTCCACACACCATCCAAGATGTCTAAATCCATTATGGTTAGAAACCCACCCAACCCACACATGCATACCCCTATTATTTTTAGGCTGCTTTCTGTTGAAACAGAAACCATCATAACAATTTAAAAAAAAATAAATTTAGAAAAGCCGTATCACCAGAAGTTGATCCAGTAATGTCTGAGATGGAGGAACTGAGCAGTACTTCTATGTTCTGTCCTTAGTGTCATGAATTAATCATGACTATGCTTCACAGCAGGACATATTCTTACTCAAGGCTGTACTAAGATTCGGTAGTGAGAATTGCCAAGATTCCAACTCCTCAAACAATGTCTCTCAAGTATCTTATGTATGTTCAAACAAGGTCTTCTTAAACTCATCCTTACCTTTATATGCATCTATCTTAAACTTCGTAAGACCTTCACAGGAATCTAAGACTCTAATATCTAAGACATTTTTATCCTCTACTTCCTGGGACAAAAAAATACCAAACCCAAACAATGGCCTATTTGTGAGGGGCCCTGCTACAGGGACGCTGCTGTCCTTTTAGCTTTGATACTCCATGATCTATGACACTTCCTGCCTATCTCCATCTAGCAAGTGCCAAAAGGGGAGAATAAAACTGGCTGTTTTGACCTCCACATGCTTGTAACACTCTGCGACATTCAGTGCGACTGAATCTCATGCTCCAGGGCTTCAGCCAGATGTTGTCGAGGTCAATTCCCTCTACTTGGGCACGCCTTCCCAAGGACTATCAGAGACCAGACACAGGTTCAAAGCAGACAGAAGATGAAGTGCCCCACTGTTCAGAAACTGCAGCAGGAATCCCCTTTGAGACACCTATGTGAACAGTTCACATGTTCAAGGCAGGACTGATTATCAGACCATTCCAATATGAAAAGCCTCCCCCTATTTGAGATAAGCAAGGGCCTTTGGTTTGTTTCCTTATTCCCTCCACCAGAACAGAATAGAGGCATGTTCATTGGAGGCATTGTGTTCAACTCAAACAATACAGAAAGCTTAGATATTTACCAGTGCATTTGTTGCTTTTGCTTACTGCCACAGCCTGCAGTTTCCATAGGAATAAAATATTTTCATTATGGTCTCTGGTACTGCCTGTGATATACAGGAAGAGGTCAGCATAGGTTATCTGGAAGTCTCTTCATGGCCTGACTGTGAAATTTTGACATTAACTACCATATTTTTTAAGGAGTTAATTCCAAATAATTTTTTTGTCCAAAATAGCCGAAATTTAAATCATTTACTGCTATAAGCTGCTGTTTCCTTCATTAGAGTACACATACATGAACATACATATGAACTTGTATATATTGATCTACAATCGTATGAGCACACAAATTAACACAGAAGTGTAACTAAACAGAACACACAACAAACTTTTTTAATGAATTGGTTTTTCTGTTCCTGAAGCAGCTTACACCAAAGAAAAACCATGGAGTAAATTGCCTTTGGGTTTGCTCTCAAACAGCTCTCTGTGCTGGACAGGAGGGTGAGACTGAATCATCCACTGGTCATCTACTCAGACCAAAACAGTAATAGACAGCCTGAGAATTGCATCCAGCATCGTTGCTGGAGTTCAGGAATTGTATTCCTATCACATGCCTCTGTTTAAAGAGGTTTTAAAAAATGGCAGTAAGCGCACTTGCTTTAGGCTAAATTTGGGGTTGAAAGGAACCAATTCAGAAGGAAACATGTTGAACAAATTAACTCCCTTCCAGTATTCTACTTAACCATTTTAATTAATGTGAACATTGAAAAGTGAAAAGTCAGCTAGTTAGGATTGTTTATTCTGAGCTTGCAACTTAGCAAGAGGGTCAATTACAGAACTATAAGCAAGAAAATATGTGCATGTGTGAAATGGTCCTTGATAGCATAAAATCATTTAGTGGCCCATTAAAAGCATGATCACTAAATCCTTTCTGCCTTTAGATTTTGGACAGAACTTGGTAATGGATTTGTGTACAACATTTCCTTGCTCAGGAGGCAGAAATCTTGAAATTTTTACCAAGCAGGTATACAGCCTGCTCCACAGAACAAAAAATAGACAAAATTACAAAAATAAAAAATGAAATTAGTCATTTGTATTAAGAAAGCACAAAAGAGGAAGAATGAAAGCATGTCACAGAACACAAACCCAGCCCAGCGTCTGTGGACCCACAAACTGGATTTTTGCTGTTCCTCAAACACTGAAATACCCACAAACTATTTCTACTAGCATGTTTAAAAAAAATAAGAATTCTCACTTTCATATCTCAGAGAAAAAAGTTTTCACATCTCCTTTTTTGTTGTTTTCAGACTTCTTCTTTGTGTTAATGAAAATATGTAACACCAAACACTTCAAGTTTCAAACCTTGATGTGCAAGGTATAATTAACATACTCATGGCAATTGAACGTATGTATTTCCAGGATCAGACCCTTCGCAGTGACCTTGATTCCAGTCAACTATAGAACTTGTTGTTAAGAAATTGTAAACGAAATAAAAATTAGAATTATGGAAAGTTACATATACAATTAATATATTCAAGTTACTGAGATTAATGTTCATACAAAGTCCTCCTGTCACTGCATACAACACTGTATTCTCTATTACATCTTGAGAAATATATGGAAAGTCACTTTGCTAAATATTACATAACAAGAAAATCCTTTTAGCTCTTGTTTGCAATCTACACTTCACTTAGACATCTTAAAATCACAAAAGCCATCCACAGAGAGGGATTTAAAAATCATTACTTTATAATACTTGTTTAATAGAAAGTGATGGCTTAAATGCTACAATATGTTCCTTGAATATCTTCACATTAAATGGGAACTGAACAAAAAGCTGCCTGGTCCTCTTCAAGGGCAAGTCCCACAAAGCTCCTCATTATCGTAATTTCCAATTTGGAAGCCAAACTAAATAACAAGAAGTAATTTGCCAATTAGAACTTCCTGCTCTTTTTCCCTTTATTCCTTAAACACCATTCAGGGGCTGAACCAGTCAAACACTTTTAGCTTCAAAACTGCAACTGAAAGAATTTAATTTGTGTCTCTCCACGGTGAACCTGTCAAGAGGCAGCAGTGATGCATACCATGGCCCGACAGAACAGTTGCCCTTAAATACACAGAGAGTTCTCCATGTACTTGCTCTGCCTCAGGTTTCCTTTAATCATTTCCTTCATTTTGCTTCCCTTAAAATATATGCACGCTTTTCCAAACTTAAAGATTTCTCACCAATGATTCCTGACATATGGAACAGTCCCACAGAAAAAAATTCATCTCTTGTGTTCGAGGAGCTTTTAACAAGTAAGGGGCTCATAATGATAAAACCAACACAAAAGAGTGCTCAAAAGAAACAAGGTTCCATTCAGCCAGGGAAAGCCACGGAGACCAGATCACTCCAGGGAGATTTACAGCTTCAAAAACAAGACCATGTGTGAACTGTGCTATATGCTGTCCTGAGAATCAGAACACTGACCAAAAATAATGAAAACGGGTTTACTTTTCAGAAATTCATTTGAAATATGTCCACGCAAGGCAAAGTAAAAATACACAGATGAACAGTAATGTGTAAGAGATGTTCATCTCATGGATTATTTAAAAACTATCTGAAGCAATCAAAAAAGGGCCTTTTCTTAGGTAACCAGGGTATTGTTATGAAAGTCTGCTATATATACAGTTTCTAAGAAGATATGTAAGTACTAAAAAAAACCAGTAAAGCTAGAGCTCTGCAGTTTTTATATACTTGTGGTAAAATAAATGCTAGATACTGAAAAAAAAAATAGTTTTTAAAATATTTTTGTCTCTATGCATATACTCTTAACAAAAGCCAGCACAATTATTTGCTTAAAGGAAGGTATTTAGTTTTTTCCTTTTATTAATTTACAGAAGATTTTCCCGTCACCTTTCAGATCAGCAGCTTGATCTAAAGAGTCTGGTACTTCCTGCAACAGTTCATTATGTGACAATAATGAAGGATCTAATAGCATACAGATCAAACTGCCTTTTGAGGTATCAGGGCCCCAAGGTCAGAACATCACATTGCCACAATGGATCCCAAGAGAAAGAAAAAGCGTGTCATTTAGAAAGACAAAAATTTTGAACGCTGTACATTTGTGATTTTTAACAGAACTGTAAGCCCTTAAATCTCTTCTGCAACTGTCATGTCCATTATATTGACTGCTTAAACAGCTTTTTCTGTTGCTTGGCCATTTCTGGCTAAACTCTCTGTTTTTCAGGGAAAAAATTCAAAATCTCTTAAAAAAAAAAAAAAAAAAGACCCCCACAAAGATACAGTTCCCTCACACATACTGTGTGAATGATACAAGATAGACTGCCCTGACCAAGTCTCTTTTTGGCCTTTGTGCTGCTGGCTATGCAGCTTTTTTGCGGCATAAGGGGAAGACAAGATTTTAGAAAGGCTGCAATAGAGGGAAATTCAGTCTAACCCAGTCTAATTTACACTGTATAGCTTGAGTAGCTGAACTGGGTTTGAGAGAGATAGTAAGAAATGGTATTTTTGGTGGCAGATTATGCAGAAAAAGGAGCACCAGGAAAACACACTTAAGTGGTATGTTTTCTGGTCACCTCCATGTGCCATTAAACTTCACACAGCTAAGTTGGCGTGGACTTCAAGTCAAAAAAGGGTACCTCAACAGCACCAGGCCTTGATCATTTCCCCACTAATGTCTTCTCCAGCATGGGAACCTGCTGTTTTCTAGGTACATGCAGCTTGTATGACCAAAGAGATTTTCTGATTTGTAACACAGAGCATAAAATTCAGCACTCTTGCTGCATAGTCCAGTCAAAACATTCCTTCCCTTATTAAACCTCACAGAGGCATGTGGATAACAAACCACTGCCTAGCAATCATACCTAACACATAAGGCTGTACTATATATAAAGAAATCTGAAATGTACTCTGAGATAAAAGACTGAGGGTTTGCACTACAACACTTAAATTGCAGCTCTTTCAGTCAAATTCTACATTCAGCCTGCTGGCAAGAGATGCAACCAGAAAAGGAAGAAAAAGAGAAAAAAAAGAAAAAAGAAAAAAAAAAGGCAAAGCATGACCAAGAACATTTAACTGGTCTACAAGATGACAAAAATATCATTAAATTACCTCCACTTAAATATATATTATACCAGAATGTAAGTTGCAACCTCATTTACAGATGAATTCTGATGGGAAAGACGAAATATAACCTCTGGTCATCTCCAAGTAGAGCCTAATACAAAAAGCTGGGAAAAACAAAGGTTCATTCATAGACCATCATGTTAATATAACTATATACTTCAAGATCAGCCTTGCTGCAAATACTTTGAAAATCAGCTTAACCCAGTGCCGTTCTAAAAATAAAATAAAGTTTAGGCTTCTTGAATTTCAGAAGTCTTTGGCAGCTCTCCTCAACTCAGTTAATCAACTAATGCCTCCTAAGGGTTCTTCTGAGACATCTAAAAATCTCATTTTCGGTGTACTCAAGGAATTATGACCCAGTCTTTATGTGTGGGATAAGACCCAGGAGTGAATCTATGAAACAGCACTTTGTTTGGCAAAGAGATAAATATATCGACTTGAAGAAACATCTTTGCAACTTCCTAATTTATTTTAGCAGCATGCATCACAAATAGTTCAGTTCAAAAAGAGAATGAGCAGGGGAAATGTAATTACATGCTAAAAAAGGAAATAACTTCTCTAAGTCTACTCTGAACCTCCAAGGAACAACCTTCACAGCATGCTGAAGTCACAGAAAAATATATAAATCCTTATATTAATATTCACTAGAAACCATATACCATTATGTAGTATATATTACACCCATAGATTTCAAAGTACACTATCAGCTTAGGCAATATCCCAGTTCCATATGGCATGAGCATTACTACACCGATTTTCAGTACAGGTAAAAGGAAGATGAAACTGGGTTTTCTATTTCTCCACTAAAGAAAAGAATTCATTATGGTCTTACATTCTGAAAACAAGTGTTTGCCAAATGGCACATGGAGGACAGCAGTGGGGAGACTCCCTTGAACCAAATGAGTCCATTTGGAAATAATGGCTGTTTTCTATGCCACACATGACAACTTCTAAACAAGTATCATCAGTTTCACATTTAAATGACTTCACTGTCATATAATCCAGCATCGTTCAAAATACTTTGTCATTATCCTATCAGACAGCAATGAATTAATGGGATAACACCTAAAGTTGTTCACAGCAACTTAGTCAGTTAACTGAGGTTTTAAATTAAATTCTGTCAGGCTGTGCAATCTTTCTACCTAGAAGTTCAGGGATGGTTTTATAAAAGCAAGCATTTTAATCTTTCATTCCAACAACATGCTTCATATGGCCAACCTTGACTTAGACACAAAAATGTACGTCTCTGAAGGCCAAACCAGGACTCCTCCAGCTCCTTCTACCATACTGCAAGATGGTAGAATACTCAAGACTAGACAAGAATGTCTAAGGCACATTTTCTGACTCATGTCTGCAGATGTAAACACACAATGATAACCTGGGTCCACAAGAGGGCTGTAAGAGCAACTAGGAACACATTCAAAATGCCACAGCAATGAAGTGATAAAATTAAAGAAACATTAGAACACCATGCTATTAGATGTGAACTGGTTTACACCATCAAGGGCCAAGGCCATGTATTCTCAGAGTCTGGCCTATACTACAAGAAGGACTGTCCCCCATCCCATGCTTGGGCAAAACGGAGGAATCTGAGGAAGAATGCAGCCAGAAATGCACTGTGTCCCTTTGCCAAAACTCACGGAAACATCTCTCTGGGTGGTCCATATGCACTGGTCTTCATTTCTAGGGATGGTATGCACCAAAGAAGTACACAAGAGGAAACCGGTAGGTTGCTACAAAATGACCTTTCATGACTACTGTGAATTCCTGGTATCAAACTTATTCCTGCCATGTATTAAATAGGGAAAATTGTTCACAAACAGAAGTACCTGCTGCACAAGTTCAGCCTTATAGTTTTTTACATGATACAAAACTGCAACATTTTATAGTATCAATTACAAACATTCTCTGCAAAACTCATATGGTGTATAGATACTAAATACACTTAGCAATACTTTTACACATAGAGCAATATTCACTCTTTTCTGTTCCTTACTGTGTCAAATGGTTTGGTGGTCCAATTCCTCAGGAACACCTGTCAGCCACACAAAAACCACCATCATAATTTAGAGTTTATTGGCAGCCTGAGCAGGGAGGCCAATGACTAGCATGAGGAATGAATTGCTCTCAGAATCCTGGAAAAGGCAATGCAGCTGAGGCAGACTGGCAGAAACTGCCTGCACTAAACTTGTCCTGACAATGAACATTAAGTAAACATTCAGCTCCTATTCAGTAAAAGTGATTAAGAAAATATGAATACAGCTTTGCTCAAGGAACCACACAAGCAGAAGGCAAACAACTGTTGACTTCAGCACAGGTGTCTAAGTCCTATCACATCTCTTCTTAATTCAGTTTCAGTAAAGCCAAAGGGTGTATGAACAGCTAGAGGGAAATGTTCTCAGAGGGCACCCACCTTAGTAACAGTCACATCTGCTCAGAAAATCCACAGCCTTTAACTTTCACTGCCTGGACCATTTTGGACAGCAAACCTAGAATTGTCACTGGCTCCTGATGCTGTGTGCAGGTCTCACATCTCCATTAATTCACTTTTTTTAATACAAAGACTGTGACAAGCTGATGGATGGGGCCTTCAGGATCTTTATTTTAGGAGCCACGGAAAGAGATGATGTTTTGCTGTGACTGCAAGCATCCTAACATAAATATTGCCAGATACAGTACTGGGGGATTTATGACTCAAGACCAGATACTGCTGGTGGTTAATACTGTATCTGGAGAACAGTCTCAACTCAAAACTAAGTCATATTCAGCCCACATTTGTTAAGCAATTAAATTATTCAGCAGTTAATTAGAAAATATTTTATAGGGTAGGCTACTTTTTTCCATGTATGATGCTTGTCTCCACTTAGCATTTAGAGATAATAGTCCATGCTTTGAAGCATGTTTGTTTCATAATACATAAAAAGTACAGTATAAAGCCTAATTACCATATATGTAAAACTGGCTGCATAATGATTACTTGCAATTAAGAAATCATTTTAATAATTAACTTAGGGGAAAATTCATTAGCTTCACTGTTTATTTTGTTAATATCCTAGAGATGATGTTCCAATGGGATAAAAGTTAAACTAGTTAGGGCTCCTTGAACTTCACAGACTTCACATTATGCACTTAAGAGCAGAACAAAGAATTCCACTAGCTTCAGTAATACAGGAATTAATAATGTAAAAAAAATACATAGGGCAGCAGATCAAATACCATTTTGAAATAATGTTTCCTTTAAAACATTGAAACTACTAGTTTCAATAGTTAAACTCTGTAATTTAGTGAATAATTTAATTCTCAAATAAAGTACTTCCATCTCCTACTGTACCTCTCAGTATCAGTATTTTAAATAACTGAGACGCTAGAATTGAAACATTTAATCATGATAAAGGAACTAAATTATATGACTGCTTCAAAACTAAATACAAATAAAACTGAGTAAATTGCACCTGCTACATCACCTGAAATATTATTTTAATGCCCTAATACAAAGAAATATATTTATCTAGGTATTTATCTACAGCTTCTTCCTGCAGAAGCTATGCACTGAGAACGATGGTGCCTCAGTATCCATGCCCATCTGGCTTACAAAAAATGAAAACTCACACAGAAAAATGCAGCATCCATCCATCAAGGGGATTTTAAGCAGAAATATTTGTATTTGAAGAAATCAACATGCCTCATTACAGACTGAAAATTGACTAATTGCCATTTCTACTAGAGTAAAATGAGAACAGGCTTGAAATAATTTTTCAGCAGTTTGGTGATGGTACCACTGGATGTGATACTCAGCCATGTTAAGGTCCCTTAACTCAAGAGCCCATAGCCCACACCAGCTACTTTCATGATGAGCTCCATCGCGGAAATGCGGGATGCAAGGCTGGCATCCTCCACTGCAAGCTCATCCAGTCATCCTCTGTCAATACAAGGACTGGTCCAGTCTGTCTGTCTGGGGCTCTTCTCTAACACCTATCATTAAGGACTGAATCCACAAAGACTACTGGATACAAGTGAACAAGGAAAAAGCCACAGAATGAATTTTCATTTTCAAAGAAAATGGAAAAGGTGTAGTAGCACTTTTATTAATTTAAATAAGACTGGACAGCACATACTGGAGAACCATCCTGCCTGAGAAAGGCAGAACAGGATCAAATTGCTTTTACAGCCTTTTTTTTCCTACCATTCCCAAACAGTAACTAATATACTATGACAGCATTTAATAAAACCTAAGTCCACAATTTATTTTGATGATGCTACCACAGGTAACAGACTGCAAAATTCACAACAGAAGGCAGTAATAGTTGTAAAATTAAAATCTACACTAGGAAAAAATAAAAGAACCTTGAAGCTGTTTCTTAAATTGTTCTGAGTCAACTCGCCTGTTTGGATTTTTGGGTTGTTTCAAACTGGAAGCACTGAGGCATTCTACAGAAAAGGCAAGGTTGCCTGTACAGCTTGCCTGGCCTCCACATCTAACCCTTAGCCTACCAAGAGCAGCACATTCCAAACTCCCATTTCTCACTTATTTTAACCACCATAAATTACTTTCCATGCTATAAAACAACAGGTTATAATCCAGTAAAAATTTTAGAACTCCAGAAAGTTTATTCAGGCTTAGGTATCAATTTTAAACATCCTACCATCCCACCAAATTTGGTTATTATAAGAGTTGGTTTCAACAGCTGTAATTCATAAGCGAAGTTCCCTTGCTACAGAAAAAATGAAGCAGCATTTGGTAGTAAAGTTTGATCCTATATAAATAGAATTGTACAGACTAACAGAATATGTCTAAAAGCATTCCATTGACCCTGCCTGCTCTTTTCAAAACAGCTATTTCACGCTGTTACTCTACTTTCATTAACGTATTTTCAAACTAATACTGAAGTACAAAACACAACATACATATGAACAAATTCCAGATTTAAGTTCTACCCTTAGTTTTCCCTTTCCATTCCCAGAGAAACTCCACTGGTTTTTGACTAAGTGATCCTGGAACTGCATAATAATTAAAATGCTAACTCCAGATCTGTTCAACTGAAATACATTAGTCTTATTTTGCAGCATGCTATTGCTTTTGAATGCATTCATAATTTTTCTTAGAATGTTAGTATAGTAGGAATATAGGTAAAATAAGAAATTTCAAGGAGCTATCTCATTTCCCACCCCTTCAATTCTCTATTAGTTCCTCTCATACACAGACACACCCATATTCATCGCCACAAATTTTATTTAAAAGGCACTATATTTATATGATCTCACCAAATGGACAAAATCCCTTATATATAAGGTAAGAAAACAGTCCATGGTAAATACAAACTTGTGTAGCAGATGCACTTTCAGAGTAAGAAATTTTGTAATGGTTACATTTCAAAAGATGCTTTTCCAACTGTCAGCCTGAAGAGGCAGAACTGCGCCAGTCCTGTCAGTTGTCACTGTCACAGCTCAGAGTGTGCAAGCTCTAATTTGACCCTTCCGAAAAAAAAAAGTACAATTAGAAACACATAAAAGGAAGGATTTAAACATCTCCGTTTAGCACACTGGTTAAGCTGATGTGTAGGTGTCAAGTGAAACAAAAAGATAAAGAAAGTTTCTAAAGGGGTTTGTGTGTTCCAGATAAAAGCAAAGACCTTTTAAGAACCAGCTTTTGAAGTGGGCTTCCCAGGACTCAAACACAGACAAGACTCAAACGTATCTTCATTTCCTCTGACCTGTAAGTATTTAAAGATCAAGTAAATGAGAAACAATGCAGTTAGGCATCTTCATGCATCTGTGATCTATCTCCAACCACCTTAAAGTTGTACTTTTTATCACATTCATATTCTATCTACTGTGAAGTATTACAGCATCACAGACAGCTTTAGACATAAGCATTGGTTCAACTCAGTTTTCTGAAACAGCATCTTGCCAGCAATGCCACATCAATAATCAAATCATACAGATGCACAGAGTTGGCCTACAAAAGACAAGGATTCTGCAAAGTATCCAAATGACTGTGAACTGTAGACTCTGAACTGTAAACAGGTAAATGAGAAAAAGTGCATAAAATTTCAGTTATATACCTTTTTATCTGAGCCATGACAGACAAGGAATTACTATTTTAATGAGACAAGTTTGACATGACATTACCAGAAAATCAGATGGACACAGCTCTTGAAGCAAGAATTGATACACACTGTGCAGACACATAGTAAGAAATATCTTACAGAAGTTATCTTCATTATTCTTAGCCCTAATTTTTCTTTTCTCAAAATATTTTCAGTTTCTGTTTTTCAATTATTTCCAGTAATATCATTACTATTAATATGATTACCAGACGAAAGAACTGTACAGATGTCATCTTTCAAAAACCTACACAGATTACTTGATGCAGTTCAGCAGTCAAAAAATGTCTTCATGACCTTCTAGTCAAACCCCCACTACAAGCATTCATTTATGTTTGCCGCAGGGATTTAAGTACAGCTTTGTTTACAAAATCCTCTTTGTCAAAGGCTAACACAGATAAAGCCAACATCAAAAATTCCTAGTTTTTCAGATGCAAGCAATACCAAGAGGTCTGTGAAAACTATACAGTTACACAGAATGAAAATGTTATTAGCTAGATCACCAATATAAGAAAAATTAAATTTCAATGGCATCTGAGGGTGAAGTAAAAAATACCCACCCAGGTTCTTCCCATTCTCACTAAAACACATGGATTTGTAGACAGTGCATTAAAAGGTGAACTCATCAGAAGCCAAGAGCTGTGATGACAACCATTGTCTCTTCTCTCCCCCCACACTGTCATTTTTCATCCATATAATATTCAATGTATGATAGTAGTGTGTACTAATCAATTGCACAAGGAATTGTGAGCCATTGTTTTCATTTTGAGTAAAGAAAACACACATTTCCCTAGTCTTTCCTTTACCTTTAAACTAACATTAAATAATTTTCAAAGTTTTTAATGTAAACTTTTGTCTTCTTTCAAAATATTAAAACAAAATAATCTTAATAGTATCCTTTTCTGCTGAATGGATTATGACAATAAGACCTATTTTTATTTCAACAGTTGTACAAGATGTACTTGCTACCAGTGATTATGCATTAAACACTTGCTACAGTGGATTTATGGCAGGGTAATCCTCTAATGATCCCAATGGAGAACACTCCATGTGATTAATACAGATTGAGGTACAGTCTATATGAATGCTGAATTCACAAAAAAAAGTGACAATGTGCCCAATACATAAAATGGACAAATAAGCGTCAATCCCCAACAAAGAAAATGCATAAGATGAAAGGACTGCTGAAGGTGGAGGACCTGGATGGCACTCACAAATATTGGCTGTTACTATCCTTTCAACAATTACCAAAGAGTTACAGAAGTGCTTATCAAGATCTGTTGGGCAGAAAACCAGTGGGAATATAGAGTTATTTCTCAGCTTGCTGTTTATTATTTTACTATCCTAGGAATGAAGCTCTTTCTATGATAATACTTCACACAATAGATTTGGTGCATTCAGGGAGCTACTTTTGACTGAATAAAAGGCATTACAGAATCCCAGAAACAGCCAGTTGGAATGGCCCATAGTGGCTCATCTGATCCAACCTCTCTGCTCAAGCAGGGTCATCCCAGAACACATGGCACAGGATTGCATCCAGTGTTCTTGATATCTCTAGTGAGGGAGACTCCACATCCTCTCTGGGCAATCAGTAAGCACACTGAGCCATTCTTTCTGAAGGCATTTTCAAAGATCCAGCACATGAGACAAACAGTCCCTACAGGCTTTTCTAAAGGGTCTGAGATTACATAGGTAACTGTCTGCATCCCTTTAAACAGATAATAAAGACCTGCCCATATTGCTTCTTGTCTTCATAACAATAGAAAAAACAGACAAACAAACCATAAATTACCAATAAAATATATAAAATTCTTCCTTTAATCATGTTCTCCTTTTTAGCTGAACAGCGCAGCGAAAAGGCCAGGTCTGAAAACAGGCCTATTACATCACCATCTTAGGCAACCACTGAAATTCTGAAGAACTAGATGACTGATCTTATGGACTGCACTTGTTCCTTATTATTCCAACTTTCCTGATTCCTCTAATAATAATAAATTATTTCCTTTGTTAGTGTTACACACTACAGCTGTTCAAAGAAACCAAGTTTTTGTCAATTCCCAGCTAAATCATTAATCTGTAATTCTCTGTTTGTTCTTAGTTCCTGATCAGTAACTTTTTCTCTAGAAGCTGCTGTACCAGAATGTCAGAAATTCAGGGGGTTTGATTCCTAAATTCCCAGCTCTTCACTATGGCAGATGTTTTCTTTCACTAAAACTGAAAGGGCCTTCAAATGCTAAACCTCAGGCAAGCACAAGGCAAACATCCAGACAATTTTCTCTTTTACGAAGGAAAGTAACAGTCTGATCAGTGAAGGACAAAAGCTTCACTAGATTATTCATTCTACACTCTTACCTGAAAAACTCATACTTCTCCACTTTTTTATTCCTTTACATCATCAGTAATTCCAGATGTGACTACCTCTGAAAATCATATCCATTCCATTTTAAGGGCTGCTATTATATGCACAAAATCATGAAATTATTATTCTCTTCCTGCAACACCCTAATTATTTAAATTACATATTATTTTATCGCTTAAATTAACACTGATCTCTGCTGACTTAAAGGTTCAGAATCCAGTAGCTATGGTGAGGAACAACAGGCCTAGACTTTGGACAAACAAAAGTCTGACTGACACAGCAATGAGCAATCCTACACATTGCAAACACCTGACAACGTGGCCAACACCCCAGTGTGAAAGAAAAAGGGTTACCTAGAACTTGTCACCACCCTGGCATGTATCATAAGGGCCAAAAGGAGCATCTTTTATCCTGTCTCTGCTCAACAGTTTTGATTCTCATCTTTGGGCACTCAGGCCACTCCACACAGTGGGAAAAGAATATCCACTGGCAGGGGTGCAACTTCAGCATCCTCCTCTTCACACTGCTGAGCTGCTGCATGACAAAGACAGTAGGAAGACAGCACTGAGCACTGCTCCACTACACAGGCTTAAAGTGCTCATTTATCTTCCCTCTTGGCACTCCTGCTCCTTAAAAGGGTGCTTCAAACAGACAAGAAGAAACATCAGGATGTCCTAATCAGCGAGGATGATTGACTTTTCTCTATATTCACTCATCTGTTCTGTTTTTAGTGTAAAAAGCCCAGTAGTTTCCTATCTGAAGCTCTAAATAACAAGTAGGTGCTTGGGGTTTATTCCATTTCAAAGGGGTGGTGTTTCTCATGCCACTTCCCTGCTCTTACTTCTGCAGCACCACTTGGGAAGATCTAAGAAACCACTCTTCCTACTTTAATTTACAGCTTCCAAGGCATCAAACCAAGCAGCTGCAAGTGAAAAGGGAGAAGCAACTCCAGAGTACACAGACCACCAGCAACCCACCAAGCAAAATTTGAGAGCAAATGAATTTAAAAATTAAGCATTAGAATTGTTTACTTTTTATTTCAGTGACAACAAATTAGCAAACAGTTAGGTGTAACTGTAGAAGGGTATCTCCTCTGCAGTGGGATTTTAAGGCCACAACAGCCATAAAGTGGAAAAAAAAATTAAGTTTAATTAATGTTATTCAGGGACCTTCAGCTAAACAAGGAAATTCACAGTTCAGATTTGAATGACAATTTTCAGGCTAAAGCAGACAAGTAACTGGTTTTGCCACAAAAATCCTGATGAGCACTTAAAAGAGCTTTTTTCCCTTCCATTTACACCTGCTGGCAGAAATCAGAAATTTCAGGCTGATGGGCAGAGTGTAATGAATATAAATCTCACAGTTTCTTCAAAAAAAAAGGCATAGCAGCATAGCCTGCATCAAGTGCCTCTGATATCACCAGCAAAAAAAAAAAAAACAAAAAACTCTCTTCACCATAAAGGAAACAACACCAGTCTCACTGCTAATCAATTCCTTTTACAGAGACGTAATCAGACTTTCAACACATTAAGGACCCTTGGTGCTATCACAGGAACAAAAATGTGGCAGAAGTTAAAGTGCTTGTGATCATGTTCTCCATTCATGCATTCTGATACGAATTAAGAAAGTCAGTAGAGCTACTCAATCTAAATAAGGTGAGAAAGAAATCTGTCAGAATAAAAACTGAAAAAAGGTAATACCATTTACAAATTGGAAAAAGTCTTAACAGATTTCAAGTTAGTTGGCTTGTTATAATCCAGGGATTTAAAATACTCCTTAAGGCACTCTTCAAATCTAAAAAGTGTTCTTATTTCTTCCTAAAGATTTCAGAGACTGTAATATTGATCCTCTTGAGAGACAACAAAAATAGAACGCACACTCGGAGTTCACATGGACCAGAACCATTAACAAAGGTGACACTTTAAACCATGTGTGATTATCTTTCCACTTATTAAACTCCTCTGTTCAGCTGATGGAACGTCATGCATTACCAAGGGGCTTTTTTTACTGTGATGTTTGTAACATGGTGCTCATCCATATTATCAACAAATCTGCGAAACTCAAGCTTTACTACTCCAGCTGCCTTTTACATGCACAGCATGAGCAGTCATTGACACAAGAAAGTACTGAGCTGGCACCAGGCACACAACCATGTAGCCAACACTGACACACACCGAGTTTAAATAGTGCCATACCATTCCCAACACTGCAGCGCCAGTATCAAAGGCATGGACATAACTGAAATGCCATAGTCTATGTCTCTAAAGCTTCTGAATACCTCTATATAAAATTACAGTTATGTTGACAAGCCACCTGTTAGGCTGAAGAAAAACTGAGTAACATTGTGCCCTTGTGAGGCCACCTTTCACAGCATGTCCTCCTGACATTTTTCCTCTTCCCCAGCACACCAGCCCTGGTGTGTGACTCACCATGGTGTGAGTGTTTGAGGCAGGGCAGAGCTGGGTGATGTTTGCTGGCACCCTGCAGCGGCCCTGGCTCAAGCAGCACATTGCCTCACCCAGCCAGGGCACGCACAGGTCCTGCCAACCCTCCGGCCGCTCCGCATGCTCTCCCTCGGGCGCTGGATCTCCTGTCTGTTGCAACGGGACAAAACAACAGGGGAAGAAAAAGGCTCCTAACCCTCACAGGGACTTCACTGGAAAAGAAGTGCCTAAAAAAATTCACAGTCCACGTGTCACGTTCTTAAGCTGAGTGACCAAGACAAAACTATTAAATTATACAGCTCTGTGACTCCTTGAATTAGTAATTTTTTCCTGATTCTCATCTGCCAAAGTCTCTCTCACCTATGGGCAGGGTGTACATCTGTTGAAAATATCATGGGTTAATGTTCTCTATCTTATTTTCAGTAAGCTCAAATATCACTGTAGCTTTGTTCTAATAGAAGACTGTGATTATCAAAAAGGATCTGGAAGACAGTATCAGATGATAACTACAACACAAAACAGGAGACAATTTCAAGGAAACCCCTTGAATTTTAATTCATTGGCTTTTTAAAGTTTTAAAATTAATGCTGCAGAGCATAAAAATCCCCTTTTTATTGGTAATAGATGCTTTCTGATCTTTAAATACTTAGATGAGGCTGTTCTCTTTCTACAAAACTACGGTTTCTGACAGAGACATCTTGATAACCACAGTAAGTGTTCTAGCTCCCCTTATTTACATTTTAAGAAAAGAATACGGGAATTATAAACTGTATCATTTTGCCCAATAAATTTCAATGCCAGTTTGGAGAATCATTTTGAAGGGCTGCAGGGCAGTTTTATTCTACAACACACATTTTTGCTCCCATACAAAGACTGCTAGCTAAGCTAACAATTGTAGTAACTTTTTTGCAATGTGAACACCTGTTCAGTACAAACTGAAGTGAGACAGGCTACTCATTTCACATAAACCACCAGCTGTTAGATGGTACCAGGATTCAGTAACTACTGACCTGGGATAGATTTGAACTGGTGACCCAGGAGTGGAAGGCTGTAGATCCAATTACGAATCCACATTTTAAAAACTCAACCTTTTTAATTGCATTCTAATCACAAATATCTGAGTTTTAACAAATGGCCTCACTTCAGTGAAATGCAGGCGTTATCTAGGAACTTTGTTCCTTCTAATTGTGGATTTAATTGCACAGGCACTTGGCTGCATTATAATGAAAGAGGGTATTTCTTGACTTGCTAGCTGGTGCACCATACATGTAATAAGAATGTACAAGTCTTTAGAATTTGTTCCTAGAACAGAATGGTATTTATAATTTCTTTGCAGTATATGAGCACCACTACAGAAGAAGGTATTTAAGCAGAGTTGAGGTAAATTCAACAGTTGTGAGCTCTTAGAGAACATGGGGTCAACCAATAAGTATTAGCAGATGGTTTTCATTAAATATGCAGAACCAAAAGACTAGCTACTTGAAAAGCTAGGAACAAGTTAATCTGGAGAGCAGGGACATGGCTTGAGAAAGGTAGGAACTGAAAGAAACCGTAACATTTAACAAGTCTGGAGTGATGGCCCTGCTCCCCTGGTTTCTGCAGTAAAAGAAACACGGCAGCTGCACTGTGTAGGATCACTGTTTACTGGAGAAGGATGGAGAAGGAGAAACAGAAGAGAATAGTGGGAAATACAAGAAGCTTTGCACTAGTAGTTAAGGTCTAAATGTTGAGGGTACATTTATTTATCTATTTATGGCTGAAGTTTCATAGAGGCACAGCACAGACCACTCTACTCAGCTTGCTAGATTTTAAGCTAGCTTGATCATCTTTTGTGAAGCCTAGATATAACCTAAACCTTGTGCAAGGTGCTCTGGCTGCACTCTAACTTAAGTAGTTCTGGAACCAAGGTAAAGAGACATGAGACTTCAAGTCTGATTTTGAGTCTAGAGGAGCACAGAAGTGAAAAAACTTCTGTAAATACAGAAAACTACACCTTAGATGGCAGAATTGCATGTTTACTGAACACAGTGTCTTTGCAAGTGTTCTGAGCCGGCAAACAATGATTGTGGTAAAGCAGGCCTAAGAAAAATCTACAAGAAAAACAGCATCAGAGGAGAAGCAACATGCAGCAGACAGCAGCAGATGGGAGAGCAATAAGACCAAAGATCACAAAATAAAGCCCTCCCCTCAAAAAACCCCAAAGCCACAGACTTCCCGCATGCAGAGAACAACTCATGCATCCCAGTGTTTGAGGATTCATTTGCTCTCAACATTTCTTCAATACAATACATAATACACAATGCACAAAAAAAAAAAAAAAAAAAGCAGCAGACATTGAATCTGGATACGCTGGGAACGGAAAAGTACTACCAGAACTGCTTGTTATGGAAGACATTAAAACAGCAGCAACTTGAGTCTAAGATTTGGAGTTTTCAGTAAGACATCACCTGCAAAAGGAAGTTATGGGATTCAGAGGAAAAGTTTTCAGTTAGCCATTAACCACAAAGCAATGAATTATTCTGTGAAAAAAAACTGTAGACTCACCTTCCTTGATTCTTTAAATATCCTTTACATTTATAGTGTCCCATGAATTTTAATGACTACCCTAAATCACCGGGGTTTAACTTGGATTTAAAAAAAAAAAAACCCAAACAATTGATGTGTATTCTGACCCATTTAGGCATAACTCCAGAGCTTCTCTGTATCTTGAGGCAGATGTAGTGGGAGAAACTTGCATATTCATTGTGCAAAATCATTAGCTTTTCTGTAAAGCACAGATTAAAAATTGCTAGCTATTGCAGGGGAGCCTGGGTCTAACCTATCTCCGTAACGCTTGTACAATAAGATTGTGCAAAAGTCATTTACTCTCATTACACAATACTTTTGCTGGCTTCACTGAAGTAAAAATAGTACTGATTTGGTGTTGTCAGAGCCACAAACAGATGTGAGGTCTAAGCCAGCCAGGCCAGCTAATAAATTCACTGAATTATGTGAGTATCTTCAAAAATCATAAGAGGTAGATTTTAATTCAAAAGTAAGACTGCAAGGTTATTAAATATGAAAATATGCTGACTGATTCACAGGCACATAAACACACACAAACACACAAATACACATGCACATAGATACACCCTGAAGCATAAAAATAGATTTGCCAAAGCACCTGATACCACACATTTTCTGCAGCCTATTTTTCCTGCATACGCATTTCCTCCTTACACAGTAGACTACCAAAAAAGTAGACTACAGAAAAAAAGGCTCTGTAAGTTTCTCAAGGTAATGAAAGAAATCTTAATCCACACAGCTGCTTTCAAATAGGAAAAATCCCATTTGAAATGACAACTTGCATCACGCTGAGGCAATTTACAGGTGACAGGACACTGTATTAGCTCCCCAAAGAGTACAGTAAGTTGAACTGCAATTCCGTCTTAACTATCACCCAACTGCCGCAAAGGGAATAAAAGGACAAGCCAAGTAAAAGTAAAACCGCACACAAGAGGGGAATTGCAGGATCAGAACCAGCAGCATACGGTGTACCAGCACTGTGAGCACACAGCCAGCTCGCACTCCAGGGCCTAAGCCAGTCCTGTCTGGGGCTGACCATGTGGCCGTGGGACTGGCAATCAGTGGCAGGATTAGTGCCCCCCCAGGCTCACAGCACTGCCACCCACCTGCTCACCAGCTCCTGCTGCCCCTACATGGCCACCACAGCACGCTTCACACAGGGCAGTACCATATGCTTTCACAACACATTTCTAATGCTGCTCTTGCAAGCTCCCATATTAGTTTGCTCACAATTTGACCTTTCAAACTATGAATATTTGTTGGAAAGCTACGTTCCTAAAACATGATGATAGGCGCACATACGATACAGGGAATTAGGGATTAGGGATCATCTAATCAACCTCGGGAAGATGACCCAAAATCTTGAGCTTCTTTTTCCTCCCACCATATGTTTCTATCAGTCAGAAGCTTAAACAAAACCAACGTGAACTAACACATTTCAAATAGAAGTGCATAAACAAGTGGTACTTAGATTTTTTTCCTTTCAAATAACACTTTTAATATACTATTCAGTCTTTGTATGCTCAACAGCTTTGTGTGGTTAATATCCTCTTTCAAGGTCTGTTACTGGAACCAAACATTGTCAAAGATACCAGAATGAATACACCACATTTGATTACACAGATAGCGTAAATCAGTAAAATCAAGTGTTATTAATGGCATGATTTAGCAAAGTTTATAAATAATTATATTTAAATCTTCAAGAGGTCAGAGTCTCAAAACAACCTTAAAACCAAAACTATGAGCAGTTCTAATAATGGGTATTTTCTCTCCACACCACCTTTCTTTACCTAGCATGAAGCAACTGCCAAAAAATATTTCAGAATAATTTAAGAAACTCTAGGTTTGATCAGGTGAGAGTAAAACTCCTTCAGCTTACACTGCTGTTAACCACAGGTCCTGCCATGGTCTGTGTGTTCCCGTAAGCCTGAACCCTGTCCATTGGCACAATCTGGTCACATTTCCTATAATTAGAAGAGTGGTCATTTGTTAACCCAATGTCAACTTGCACTCTGGGCCAGTAGTGAAGCAAGAGACACGTGACCTTTCCACTGACCTGAATGACGAGATGATGACCTCTGCAGTCCAGCCCATAGAGGAAGGGAACATTGTAAAATGGTCATTATGATTAATGGTTTTCTCAGGCTAGGCCAAATGAGTAATTGCTCAATCAAAAAATCTTCAGGCCCCAAGCACTTAGCTTTATTACCTGTAGATCTGAGGTATCTTCAGTTTCTAATCGTCTTGCCTCTAACTGAGAAGTACATGAAAAAATTTCTCCTTGGATTTTAGGAATTCAAATTAAACTTTTGCATGAAAGGTATACATAATTAAAGTACAATCTACCTGCAAAGCAAAGGTGACTTTCATAACTCTGTTATTCTGAATTTTGGGTTCCAGCTAGTGAGCTTTGTTTGTAGCATCCCAGTATTGCTTGCAAAAACTTGAATTCCAGGGAAGATGTTTCAGAAAAAGAGATAGCTAACAAGCTGTAATGGTTAGAAAATAAAGCACGCTTTCTCAAGTTGTTGTCCAGTAAGACAATTGTCTCTTACTGTTTTGAAGGCATTAGCAACCTGTTCTGTCAGCCAAAAAATGTTTGCTGTGCCAAAAACCAAGCAATTCAGCACTATGAATTATCAACCTTTATTCTAACACAACACAGGTAAAGTTTATATATATTGCTGCTCACAAGTTCAGAACCCAAGAAAGCAATCAGTAGCTTCTTGACAGGCTGTTGCTAATGTTACCATTATGTCACAGTTTGCTGGCAAAACCACCTTATTCCCCTTCATAACTCGTCTAATCTGTGAGGGTATGAAAACTTAAGAGACAAAGACCCAAATATCCCAGTAAAGCACTGGGTTTTTTTACTAGTCACCAAAAGTTATCACAGATAACTGCAATTAACCGTAGAAGTTATGTAATTTGATGGTGAATAGAAGACACTCAACTCCTAAAGCTGAAACCATAGGGCAGTGAATTTGCCTGAGGGGCTGTACTTCACATCCATGGTATTTCAGCACAACTGACTTCAGAATCACGTCTGATACATTTCTGTTCACAATTACTTAAGCATCTTTTTCAGCAAGGAGGGTGAGCAGAGCACCTGTCAGCCTTCAGGGAACACTGGCTCACAGGATGATTGCATATTAGACAGTTTCATGGCCTAGGATAAGGTCAGGGATTTTGCCATTTTATGGAACAATATAACTGTTGTCAGAAAGCATATCCTATAACAAGAGTCCCAAAGTCAACTTAATGACTATATGCAAATATCTAGGGAATATACCCCTAGAGAACAAAAGAGCAAAATCTGTTAAGAAGTCCAGAAGAACTAGGCAGAAAATCTCTGGAACTGCTGGAGAAATTACTATGATTGGGCACCTGCTATTCACTTACCTAAGTAAGAGTGAAATTTTTTTTGCACCTTTTTTTTTTTTTTTTTTAAGCCAGAGAGGCCACCAGTAATACCCTTCTCCATATATCCATGGAGATAACTGAGTTAGCAATTGCACAACTTAATTTAAAAAAGGTTACCTGGAGAGTTTAATGGAGAATCCATGCAGTGCAAAAGTGAGAACACAGAATCACGAAATACTGCGTTCAGTCCAGGAATTCAGTACTTCATTTCCTATGAGGCCGCTGCTTAAATTCTCACAGAAAAATGCTAAGCTGTCTACAAAAGCAAAGGTTAACTGATCACTCAGGACAGACCTGGTTGGGACAAAGGTTGACAATGCTAAATATTATAAAAAATAGTTGATCCATTTTCTTTTTCAGTTTTATTTAATCTTGAGTGGTACTTGGAGGCAATGTCAGGAGATACATCTTACAGTTTTCTAACTAAAAGCAATTAATAAAAAAGAAGTTCTTTGGAAAGGAAAGTGACATTTAGAAATCTGAACTCATAAAATGCTAATGCAATTGTAGTGTCTTTATGCATAATCACTCAAACTGAAAATTAAAATATTAAAGTGCAAATGTTTACTTGCTCTTACATGCAGTCAAAAATAGCCATTTCTTCCCTTTTAGAAAGACTTATTCATTATAAGATTTTCTTTTTCTTAAAAATCAGCTTTTTATCTCTGGACTACCTTCAGGCATTCTTTGCTTAAAAGGTTCCTCTTTAAGACTGCTGCCCTTATCAACTGCTCTCTCTTCTCTTTCTTGTCAGCCTTTATAAAAGTTTAAACTCCTGACATTTTCTGCTTCTTTTCTGCATGTGTAGTTCCAAACCTGTCTGTATGAATTGGCTTGCATATTGGATTAGAACTTCTCCATAAAAATGGGCTTCAGAGGGAAGAAGAATGTCAGAATTGTTTTCAACTGCTATGAGTCATTACTTGGTACTGTTTTTCAGCCACCTGGTTTCTTCGTTTTGGTGACTGAGTTCCTGCTCCCCATTCCAAATCCTAAAAGCTTCTGAATTTTTCTCCTCAGGTCACAACAGGAGGACTGGAGGTAGCAGAAAATACATCTTGCTCTTCTTTCACTAGCACCATCAGCTAGTCCTCAGTTTTCACAAAACATTGCATTATATGGTGTTTTATTCCTCTTTCCCCTGTAAGTCTTCTAAGTGGAGCATTTATGGCTCATTTTGTGAATCAGCTCAGTTCTATCAATATGGCAGCAGATACATTTAACTATTACCATGAAGGACAAGCTCTGGCAGAATATGGCTGTAAATCCATTGTTCTTCCCTGTATCACATACTTCCTTCCCAATCCCCACCACATTTTAGGCACAAAACATTCTATGAACTGCTGATATGCAGACACTACTAAGAGCTTTCACTCATCTAAGCTGGCATCTGGCTAAAAACACCCTCACCCTTTTACATTTTTACTTTTAGAATAGTAGAAATAGCATCTCAAATCAAAATTCTTCAAGTTCTTAGATACTTCCAACCTCCCAAGAGTGTTCTCAGTCACAGCAATAAAAGTTCTCACAGCTCCATAACTTCATACAAACCTGAAGAAAGATATTTTTGTTTAATCACACTAGTGACACTCACCATCATTCTCAGTATCTCCTCCAAGCATGGAGATCTCATTTTTAATTTTGTAACTGTTTGAAGCTCGTTTCCATTAGACAGCTCAAATATGCTGAACGTGTTACGCCTGCAGCATTCCCACGATCTAGAACCAACACAATATCCAGTTCTACGTCCACATCTGACATGTTCATTTATTTAAAAAGAACATAATATTTGCCTGCTAAAGTAAATTCTAGAAAAAATGAGATAATTTGTATTATTACAGTAACCAGTACCCTATGCAGTACTTTCACAGACATAAATGAGCAAAACAAAGCTCTAATCAGTAAATAAGCCTCTTGAAACTAAATAATATAAAGATTAAAAATAATTAAAATAATATAAAGCCTAAATAATATAAAGATTTATTGCAGAATAGGCTCAGTCATATCTCTTCAAAGGCTTCAATCTATCTATTAGAGATTTGCTTTAAATGTTTGCTGAGCATAAGACCCATTCATAATTCTAAGGGATTTGTTGGAGAAAACACATTGGTACCATTTTAACAGCCTCTAGTAGACAGTTTTGACAGCATTCCACATGAAACTTTACTTGCTGGATGGCAGAGCAGTCGTTAATCATGAGTTATTATCAATCCATTCAAATTTGACATGTTTACCAACAGAGAGTAGTCTCAGCTGCTGGGCACATGGAGTCCAACCAAGGAATAAGAATTTTAAAAGCTTCTGAAAATACCATAATCATTGCTCTGGTTCTGGTCTTGGTTTTTCCATTTTCACTATAAATACTGGGCCATAACTTGAATTTTAACAGTATTTTAAAAATCCAATGTATTATTAAAGATTTGAAGTCAGATTTCAGTTATATTTCAGTCCTTCAGTTAACATATATATTTTCACTCTAAAAAGAGCAATAAAGTAGTACAGGAGGGGAAAAAAAAGCACTTTCTTTTCCTTTCTGTCTACTATTTCTCCCCCTCCAAAGCCCTGGAGAGTGAGCATGTTACTTAATTGATTTAAGCCTGCTATATTCCATCTTTTCAAATCACAATGCACAAACCAGGAGTTTCAAATTCAAATTTGGGCGAAACAGTGATGAAATATAATGTCTGACAACACTAGTTTACTTCTTTTCTTTTAATCCTGTTCTGACTGGGAGGGGCAGGGGAAGAAGAATTCTGCAAAATCTAATAAAGAGAAGCAAAGTCTAACAAAAAGAAAACAAAAGGATGGAAGGTTGTACTGTGAGCTCTCTAGAAAAAACTACTATCTTCTTATGCCATGTTCATACCATGACTGACAAGAATTCTACCAGCCTATAACTAGTTTCTAGGCACTTCTACACTACCAAAAAAATTATTTGGACTACTAATGATTACTCACAACCAACTGGATGTAGACCTTTAACACTTCAAGACAGCCTGTGTGTCTGACATATCCCTGGATGGAGTGCCTCTTCAGCCTGGGTGTGAGAGGTAATAAATCAAACCCTAATTCTTTATTAAAATATAATACAAAAACATATGTATGCACAAATTAATGCAGAAAGGATGGGCAAAAAATAATCAAAGAGAGTGAAATTGTTTCTTGGGAATGACTGCTGGCATAATTCTTAACTGCACTTTATTTATATTAAGTTCCAAGCTGTGCTAAAGAGTTCAGTAGCATATATTTTATTCCCTGGTGGTAACAAATGTGTTTCACTTGGCACCACCACTATGTCAATTGCCACAGCCTCCATCCATCCATCACTAGCTGATTTTCAAAACCTGAAAGATTTTCTTTCAGCTACAGCTGTAACTCATTACCGTCTTTTTGCCAATCTTGTTGCAAGGCATTTCTTTAGTTCCTACCAGACACCTTTCTCACTGAATGATAGACTACTTTTAGTGCCTTGGTTTTTGACTCTAAAGTCAGTAATATTAGAGTATCATAAGTATGCTCACTTATGATACTTCTGTTTCTGGCTGTCAACTGAATTACTAAGCTCTAGTTTACCAATATGCTTGTCCTCTTGAATTTATTTGGGTCCTTCTGATCGTACCACAGCAGAGACAGAAGCGTTTATCTAATCAGAGCAGAACTTGTGGACAAAGGGGAGGGGAAATTGGCACAGTGATCTCCCCATTCAGTAATCTCTTCCCAATGTACATCAGACAGATTGCACTGATTTATTATCAGTTTACTGCTTAGCCCCTGGAGTTACCAACCTCATGCTAAGGAATACAAAACTATCTATGAACCATCTACCAGGAAGAGACAAACATCAAAGACTCAATTTACTAAACACATTCTACTTCTGTTGGAAAAACTTTTAAGTCTAAATTAATCCTGAAAACAGGGTTGATAAAGCTTCAGCCAAATACTCTCATGGAAGAACTCTGCCCTCTGCTATAGCCACATTTCACAATAAAGCGTCCACATTAACTGCTCCTGCAGGATTATATGGAAAACAATGTCTCTGTCTGACAACTATCTCCACAGCAGAAGAGAGGGATGGTTACAATATGTAGCTTCTTGAGATGTGGATCACTGTTCATGAACCATAAACTGTCCACAATAGAAACACCAAGAGTCTGAACTCCTGAGGAACCTTTAGTCCAGAGGAGCATGTAAAGACTTCTATGCCCTTTCTTGAATTAATTTATAAATTATAGCCAGACCCAAGAAACAGTCCTATTCCAACCTTCAGAGTATCGGGAAAAAAAAAAAAAAAATTCCAAGAAATGCTGGGAAGTTTTGTAACATCTATTAAATACATATAATTCCATGATATCATATAAAGGCTTAACAGACATCCATCTAGAACCACAAATGTAATTATTTTATTGTGAATTTAAACCACAACAGAAGATATATGACTAAATACTCTCTCTGAAGCTCTTGTTGAAGAGCTTTTTCTGTCTCTACCACTCCATAATCCTTCTCATTCTCTCTTCTCATGGAGCCATTAAACTGAACAGATATCGAGAGGACATGCAGATCTATAGAGTGATGAGGCTCAGGAAAGCTGGCTGAGATCATACTGTGTTGCAACTTTTTAGTTTATTGACATGAAGACGCAAGAATGAGCCCTGGAAAATTCGGCACCCTGCCTGGGGATGTTTATTCCTGGCAGGTTCCTGGTCTATAAAGGTTGTACCCTAGTGGGGTTAAGAGAGATCAGGACAATAATAAACACTTCCTGTATCTTCCAAAGCCAGACCAGCTACATGTTGCCTCCAGTTTGGTATCTACAGAAAAGTAAAAACAAAGCTTTTCCAAAAACATGCTGCCACATGAGCAATCGTTTTGCACTGCAAACTTGTCTGCAAAGTGCAGCTTAGAAGCCAGGTGATCCACAAAATGACAATAATACTTCTTAAACTTTTGTGCAGTATCTGGAGCATCATGGTCTTGAGCGACAAGCAGAATAAAATAGTGAGTCCTTGCAAGTCAATGTTTTCACTCTTGTCTATTCCAGCATGAGGGTCTATAAGACCATATAACTAAGGTGAAACACTTTTCTTGAGCTATTAATCCTTCTGTCATCAGTAAAACAGTAAAGCTAAGAGCAATACAACGCCAAAACCACTTACTTTCTAATAGGTGTAAAATAATAAAACTCTGTCCCCTCTGACACAAACCCCTCTTCATTTCCCTCAATGACTTGCCCACAAAATAGGTGTACTCTAACAATACCAAAAAAAGTACTGAAGACAACTCTATTTCCTACGGCCTATTTCCTTCTAGTTTTCCAGAAAATTTAACGTTACTTACTAGGTTGGAAAGACCTCTGAGATCATCGAGTCCAAATACAATGGACTAAGGCAATTACACAGAGGTGAGCATAGGCCAAAGTAAGAGGAGACTCGGCCTCACAGATGTCCACAGATGCAGCCCATAGAGGAGCCCCAAGCCCAGAGCAGGCAGGTATTTCCTGAAGGAAATGGCCTCTGGAGAGGACCCACGTGGAACTGCCGAAAAGTGGGAGGGAAGGAACAAGAGAGAAGAACTGCTGTGTGGTGATTGTATCCCCTCCTAAATCCCTCTTGTGCCACTTGAGCCAGGAAGAGGAGCGTGGAGTAACGGACTGAAGCTGCCTGAATTGGGGAACAGGAGGAAACGGATAATATTTGTTTCTTACTGCCCCAATCAAATTAAATTGGCAGCCAGTTAGTTATCCCCAAAACATTTTTGCCCACAAAGGTAATCAGTAAGTAATCCCCCAGCCTTTATCTTAAATCACAAATTTGCTGATTTCTGTTTGTCCCTGGTTTTCCCATCCAACTGAGGTGTGGAGTGTGTGGCTGCGTGGGAATTTCACTAACTCATCATGATTAATATTACAACTTCTATGCTTTTACTGCAATTATTTGATCCCTTCTTGCATTTGAGAGAATATTAATTGTTCATTCTACATTTTTCATTTTCCTATGTTTCTCTTAGCCATACGATCTGTTGGATATGTTACATTAGTCCATTAAGCAGCTGTTAAGTCTTCACTGCACCATGTATTTGCCAACTAATACTAAATCACCATGTCAAACATGTATTTACAACATGCTCATTTTACTTCAGAGCAAAACATTCTCTCTGAAGTGTCCTCTCTGAAGTGTACTTTCCATTCACCTGCTAACACCAGAAGTTGACCAGTATACATCTGCAATATGTTTAAGGAACAGACATTTTGCCTTCCCTGGTAACTGGTTGGTACTGCACGTGCCACTTTCCAAGAAGGTGTTTGGGAGGAAAGGTGTAATGGGATCATTTTCACTGCTTCCACTCTTGATGGGCCATATACCATCAGGACTTGGTAACATGTTTGCTTCTCATTATTACTAGCTAGGTTTAGAATTAAGTGTTAGTCTATTTCAAAAGTGTCTCCTCTTCCAGATTTCCTGTTTCACTTCTCTGAAGAGCCTGAAACTGTTCCAGGATTCTCCCCCTTTGTTTTAATTACAGGTTTATTTTAGGATTCACTCAATTGCAGTAAGAAAAATACTCTCATCTTCTCTCAGATTGCTCTCAGGTTCTCTCAAATCTATTCCTCTGCAGGAAAAGAAACTTAGTTCCAGAATACAGATTCATCATTTAGTTAAATTTTCCATTATGTAAATTAGCTCCTCTTAATGTTCATATTAATGTGTTAAAGATAAAATACATATACAGATGTGCACATAAATCAATAAACACTAATCATAAGTCTAAGCAGTAGTTTAGCTCCACTCCCTGAACAGTGAAAGACACCAATTTGTTTACCTCATTTAAAACCAACTTAATTTTTTTATCCTGAAGTAAAACCAAATGTGTTCATATTTTAATGTCAAGACCAAGCAAAATATGCTTGATAGGACTGAGACAACAGTTCATAGTTTTCCAGAGGAAGAATGCAGGGAGAAGGAAATTAAGCAAGCATTCTTGCATGTATTTCCTGATGTTATTTTCATTATGGAGAAGTAAAATTACATTTACTCCCCTGACAGCAAAGGTCAAACAATCTGATAAAATCTAGTTAATACACAGAGAATGATTGATGTTTAAATGAAAAAGTCATGCTATTTTATGTAGCAAAACATGTCCTCTCTTCTTTATTCTCTCCATATAGTTAATATATTTATTCTTAATATAACAAAAAGGTCTAAAACCATACTAAAGGTCAAGGGAGTCCTCTGATTTATGTACTCCCACATCTAAAAAAGATTTAGCCATCTACGACATTTTCATAATGGTAACATACGTCCTTTTTTAAGTACTTGAACTACTTAGTTCAACCATGATATTGATTTTTAGCCTAATCCTTATCCTGTATTAGAACTCACACACCTATTTTACAAATTTGATGCTGCTGTGAAAGAAACAGCACTAGGTATTACCAGTAATCATATGTACAATAAAACAAGTGTACCCATAACTCCTTACAGATTCTGACTTAAAACCCCTTGGAATCAACCCTGAAACATGGCTTTTTAGCTCTCAGAAACTAAACAACTGGTCCCTCACCATTACAGGGAAGTACCTGCTCTAGGCTTTCCTCAGTGTCCAGATGCTATGGAAGCATCCTACAGAGCTGCCAAAAGGCTGACAATGTTTACTGCATGTGAAGTTACTGACACGTTCCAGAAAAACATCTCATTATACTCTAGAAAAACATTAATAAATTCTCTCCTGAGACAGACTGGGAACACCACTCTCTCTACCCACCAGCTGAACTGCCATTTGCAGCAGCCTTGACACAGTTCATGATTCTGCTGCTAGACTTGGGGAGCAGGGCAGAAGGTGGGATGATAAAAATGCAAGGACCTATGTGATTTTTTAAAGTCGTTTGCTAGTTGATTTGGCATCACTGATTTAATTTAAAGGCAATGGAGCTGTAATAGGTGACCAGCTCTTCAGGATCCTGTATAAAAATCACTACAAGACAGACAGTTGTTGGTCAGGTATTTAACAGTGGCACACAACACAGATCTATAGCCTTAAAAATGTGCACCATTATTAAGCTGGAATGACTGAAACAATATTGATGTTATCCCATTTATTACTATTCTGTGTCAGGGTAGCAATAATTACTTACTTTCAAACCCAGTTATGATCATCAAGGTCATGTTTTCATGTGTGGACACCTAACAGTACAAGTTTTCTGCTAATTTTCTGCCTTCAATTTTTCTCTTCCTATTAAAAACCCATTTCAGTTTGGCAGCTGAGATTTGAGGCTACCTCAGACTGCCAAATCACCATTACGAAATTTTATTCTTTTTTTTTCAATTCAGGAAGATTGCCATCTGAAATACTCTCCAGTGATTATTTGCAGTGTCTGAGAAGTGATGACTTCTCTATTCTGGGTACAGAAAGAAAGCACCTAAGATTGGATCAGCAAACTAACCTGAATTCTTTTTTTTTTTTCTTAATAGTAGTAATATGTGTCTTAATATACATAAAACTGCTAGTTGACCCACAAAATTAATCAAAGCCTAAAATACTACAGGGCCATACCAAATGTAAAGAGAAGTGTGAAGTTGGCTGTTTATTTGGTGCCATTCAGTTTATTTACAGTATTATAACCAATGAATAAGCAGCAGAAGCAAGTATCTTGGATGACAAATTCAAGCCAGGTTTCCATCCTTTGCCAACTGCAAAGCCATTCCCTCTCATGCACATACAGTCTTCAGTCCTTCCACTTCACCTTCCATGGATTTTCTATCACCTTTGAACCACTGACCTGACCTCCTACCCACTGAGACCACCCCTTAAAAATTTCTTGGCTTATTTGACATAGTTTTCAGTCCCTTGTGATACTAATCAGGGTCCTGAAAAAGATTACTATAGCCCCTGATACTGCTGTAGAAAAAAAAGCATTTAACTGCTCCCCATGTAACCTGAAAGAGAGCTTAAGCAAAGTCTAGACAACAGACCAAGGATTCATTTGTGGGCAGCTGCCACAACTCTGCAATGCAGAAATATTATTTGCTGAAGGAAAATAAAGATTAAATTTCATGCTTTAATTTGCTGATAAAACATCAAGCTCTGTCAGAGTCAGCCATCAAACTTGCATTAAGTCTCAGTTATTTGCAGGTGTAGCCTTACCAAGTAAAGTCTGAAGCAGAAAGAAAAAAAAGGATGTGGTATACAAAAAAAAAAAAAAAAATTGTTCTTCACCATTTCCCTCACAGCAGACCAAAATACCATGAAAAAGCACAATTCTGTCCTACTATTATTACATGTCTTACACAAACACCACTCTCTCATCATCCTTACAACTCAGTTGAAGTCCCAGGGACAGTAAACTCTGGGATGAAATTCCGATTTCCCCCTATCTTTAAATCACTGTAAAAACACTCTTTGACTTCAAAATAACCAAAATTTCATCCTATATATCAAATATACCAATATCCATCATGAAAGCCAGCACCAAAGCAAAAGAGCTTTGCTGTTCGTTTCCTATTTGTGATGCCTTCAATTCTCATGCAAATTAGACTTGGCTACTGAGCTCACTTCCTTACCAAAAACAAACATATTAATACTTGCTTTAGATAGAGGTTATGAGCATAAAAGGCTTTTTAAAAAACATTTAAAGCAATAAAAACACTAGGAAATAGTCTCTTAAATTCCAGAAAATTATTTTAAGGTGGAATTAGGTACATGGATCACAGTAGTGTCCATAACTTCTCCACAGTGGTACTGCATTCAACCAATCAGTGACAAGTGCTTACATCACTGAAGTTTGGACAGTTATTCTTCAGCAATACAAGGCAGTAAATTCTTCCCTCTATACCTCTTCATATTCAAATGAGTAACAAAATCATGTCCTAACCATGTCTTTGCCTTTCAGCCTGGCCCATTGGTGTGCAGCCGAGTTCCTTCAGAGATAAGGGACTGGGTACCATCTGCTATCAATACTGTCCGCACACTTCCCAGTCAAGACTTGTTTCAGGCCAAGCTTCTTTCCTGAGTTAACAGAAGGTGACAAGCCCGGCAGTTTGCAAATTTTCCCAGCATGACTGATTCAGCCTGGCTGACCAGATACATGCTAATGAGAATGTGCCAGCTCACAACAAAAACATTTTTGAATAATTTAGAACTTCAGAGCTTGGTGTGCCAGATAATACAATTCATTGTTTAATGACGGTGCCAGCAGAATGTACAGGCACCTACTACAAGCACAGACTGCAAAATCATCATCAGACCTAACTTTATAAATAATGCAAAGGAAAAAAGCAAAGCCAACTTAAAACTTAGTTTTATCTGCATCAGCAAGACTGATGATACAAGCTATATACATTTCACATATTCTCGATTTTGAGGCTTCGGGTATTTGTGTGGATACTTAGCTTTCTTTCAAATATAAAGGGCACTACTACTAACTGAATTTATGCCCTGAAATTTTTCAAAGAAAATACTTATCCTTATTTTCCTTTTAGCTTGCCTGTGGAAGTGTATCACCAACACCATCCACTCAGTAAGGCTGAAGTGAATCAAAGAGGTGCATCAAAACAAAGTAAGTATTTAGGACACTGTCTTTGGTGATAGGTCCCATCATGCTACATGTGTCTTTACTTCAAGTTCTTCAAACTAGTTAGACTACTTAACTTGGAAAATATGGCCATTAACTACCTTTCTACAAAGGAGTTTTTTGATAAAATCCATTCTTAACTGCAAGAATTGAAGTCTGCTGACCAAAATACTGGTGAAAATCCAAACATGATAATTTTTCCAGTTTAAAATGAATTTTTAACCTAGGAGTGAGTTTGGGATTGGATTTTTTGATGTGGTTTTGTGTGTGTTTTGTGGTTTGTTTCTTTTCCTTTTAAAGTTCAATACACCAAACTTGTACAATTTTTAATCAAAGAGACTCTGCCAGACTTGAATAAAACCAGTTTTATTCTTCAAAACAGCTGGTGCTAACAGAAGAATTGCTAAGTTAAAAACCAGATTAAACAGCAACTCTGAAGAGCAGAAAAACGTATTTAAATGCTTTGGAGCTGATGCAAATTCCTGGTAAAACACTAAGTTTAGGATGTAACTCTCAGATCTTTGTTACTATTTTTTGCAATAGCATCAGTCTGACACACATCTATTAATGACTGTAACTCAGGCATAGGAAGCCTTGCAATTTATTAGAAAATTCAATAAACATGGACAGATAATTGTTCCCTTTTGCAACTACTCTCATCTTTCCAAATACCACAGAAGACTGGCACAGTGTATAGTATAGGTAGTCTAGTTCGAACAGCAAAAATGGTTACTGAGTGACCATTCAATTAAAAGAAGAAAATACACATACACACAAGTGTTTGGGGTCTGTTTTGTTTCTTCCACTGTATCCTGTGCTTTGACAACTGGGGCTGTGTGTTCAGAGCTCCACAAATTATGAACTGGCCTTTGTTATAGGAATCTTTGTCTTAATTTTGATAGCTGCACTTTTTAAAAAATATGCTGCAGCATGATTAACTTGTTCCACCATTAGAGATTTATTTCATTCACAAGAGAAAATTTCTTTGAAAAACTAGGAACATGTTCTACAACCCTCCTACAAGCATGTTCTTGTCATTCCTCATACCTTGTTAGCACTTCCTATTCACTCCAAGTCAGCATTTGTCATGCTGTGACCACCAAAGGCAGCAGACACCATCTGCACCCTATCAGCTTCATGGGCTGGACAGCTATTAGGAAATTCCTCCAAAATAGCAAAAACACATCTTGCACCACCTCACAGACTGCTTTCCACTGCCATGACTGGCCTCAGCTGCACCTGACACCATAACTGTTTGGACAGCTCCAGCCAGCACTGCGGATTTCAAAGCCCCGTTCTGCTAAACTACACATGCTTGGCTCATCCTGGTTATATAATGGACATCCAAAATTGCTGAGAAGTTGCCACAACCCCAAAAATTTGCCACATCTTCTTGAGAGTTCAGAAATCAAATCCTGTTTAAAACGTCAATGTATCCCCTTCATACTAGAACCCCTTTTAGTATCACTCTCTGGTATTCTATTAGGTAAGAACTGACCTGCTATTTAGGTTTCCTATCTACTGAAAACCTAAAAACAACTTAAAATTTTAACAATCACATATATTTCTCCTGCTCTTCTTCCATCTCTTTAGCAAAGGTTCAAGTATAGCAGGGTGAGGGTCATATTTAAGACAGAATGTTAAAATTGCTTTTGCTACTATTTCGAGGCTTCAGAATCTTATCTTGCATGTTGGGCGCTAACCTCTGCTCCACCAACCATCTTTGGGGAGCCTAATAGCAATTCTGAGCTAATTAGAGCCTACAGCCTCCCTTGCCCTTTCTGTGCTTAGATGGAGTTGGTCATGTTCTATAGCAAACTGACTTCCTTTTTATGAAAGAAAGGCAAAAATAGGCTTCTCTTCATTTTCTGACTCATTGTGTGTGTCTGGCTATTTCAACATGAAAATTCTATTGCAGATACAAGAAAACGAGTGAGCTATTTCAAAGGAAATTTAAAAAAAAAAGCTGTCAGATTTTCTGACTAATTAGTGAGTGTTCATAAACTAAGAACTTTATTCTAATACCAAGTCAGATTTTTTTTTTTTGTTTTGTACTAAGGGAAAACAGAGGAAGAGAAGATTGCTGATACGAAGATGCTGAGGAAGACCAGCAAAATCAGCATTCTCACATTTCTGTAAAACATTGGCAAGCAAGTTGTGGATCCTTCCCCTGAGGTTTGAGTTCTCACTTCCCAACTAACCAGTGAGGCCAGGTTTTCCTACCTCTCCATTTGCTTTCTTGGATCCTATTCCCACTTCAGAGGTGACCTGCCGAGTGATCTCATGCCTAACAGATATGGGAGGCCTTGTACAAAACCTCTATTTTCTCAGCTGCCAACCTTTCTGTGCCCTCACCACTATGTCATCAGAGGAACAAGAGAGGGAAATGAGGGGTTCGACCCCAACAAAGTTTGCATCAACATCGTGCTGAGTTTGCTGCCTGGATTTTGCTCCAGTGATGGTACCTTCTTTTAAAACGATGCAGGACAGACTCTGTAGAAGACAGTTGTTCCACGTGCCCTTTTATGAGCAGAAGACACTACAGAAGCTGCATCTCCAGGTCTTTATGAAAATAACAGAAAATTAACTTTTTCAGAGTAAAGGTGGCAAAATAATCAAAGCCTTCTAAAGGGGACCTTCAACAATCTCATCTAGACAGACCATAACCAAACCACAGCAAACCTGGAAGGATTATGCATGTTAACTCTGCAGCAGTCAGGCTAACCTGTTTTCCCTGTCCCTCCTTTTTCAAACACACACCAGAAAGGGCAAGCTGTGTTTCGCTGGCTTTTGTGGTCCTGTAACCATGCAACACATCAGCTCCCATAGTAAGACTTCACAGAATATTGTCTGTAGGATAATAGTGAACTAAATATTTAGTTTTGTTAGTTTAAGAATGTCTGGTTTTATTTGGAAATTTTACTAACAGGTCCAGAATACTTGCTGAAATACTTCTCGGAAAGTCAGGTAGTGCTTTCAGAAGCTTATCAGTAAGACAGTCTAGTTTCTCTTCTTTTTTGGCACTGGAATAAAATGGATGTACTGGCATGTAGTTTGAGGACCACAATCCCCCTCTAATGAGGTGTTACAGGGCTCAGCAGAAAATAATTCTCCTGCACAGTCCCTTGGTGTCTGATGTAACAGCGTAGTACTGGCATTTTCATAAATAAAAGAAGTCATGAGTACTACTTAAAGAATAGACTGAACAGGCTTCAAGGTCAAAGCTTTGGGAGAAAACTAGATTTACTTGGAAAGCTCAATAGGATCAGGATGTAGTGACTTCACGGCCATACTTCACCATTTCAAATGCACATTCCACATTCATTACAAGAAGACTTCCCAAAGCAGAAATACTTTTAGGTATGATTTCTGGGTTAGGAGAAGCCTTTCACCACAGTCTACAACTAGGCACAAACTTACAGTATTATCTGCAAGTATGAGAGACATTTCTACACTGTCCATTCCTTTTGAACACAAGCATCTGTTAAAGACTTGGAGCTATAGGAAAAGAAGCTGAAATGCACCACAAAGTCAGTGCTGCATATGGGCTTTTGGTTTTTATTTTTTGTTTACCAGAATTAGTTGTCAGTCAACCCTGAGCCACAAGCTGAAAGGCAAATTTCTACCTTCCTTTAATACTGAAATCTGTATACTCTTGGGAGCAAGTATTTTGAGAGCTTAAAGTTGACTGCCTTTTCTAGGTAGAATTGAGAGGTGCAATAGCCAGCTAGGCCTCTGAATTTTTGAAAACACTGTGTTCCACCAGCCTGCCCAAACCAGTAAAGGCAAAGTAAGGGTAGGTTAGAACATCATGCTGTTGCAAGCATTAAACAGACACAACTCAAGGGCAGAGAAACCCTGCAGAGAGACCTCAACAAGTTAGAGAGATGGGAAATCACCAGCAGTTTGAAGATTAACAAGGGGAAGTCCTGAACTCTGCAACTTGGGACAAAGCAACACTGGATGTATAGATGTGTACAAACCAGGAATGTCAAATCTCACATGCAGTTTTGGGCAAGAAAAAGAAAAGATACCAAACTATGAGCAAGTGTTCAAAGAAGAGCCATGAGGATGGAGAAGGGCCTTGAGGGAAAGATGTATGAGGAGTGCCTGAGGTCACTTGGTCTGTTCAGCCCAGAAAAGAGGAGAATGAGGGGGGACCTCACTGCAGTCTGAAACCTCCCCATGAGGAGAAGAGAAGGGGCAGGCATTGATCTCTTCTCTGTGGTGACCAGTGACAGGACCTGAGGGAATGGCATGAAACTGAGTCAGGGACACTTTAGGTCAGATACCAGGAAAAGGTTTTTCTCACCCAGAGGGTGGCTGGGCACTGGAACAGGCTCCCCAGGGAAATGGTCACAGCACCAAGCCTGACAGTTCAAGAAGTGTTTGAACAATGCTCTCAGGCACCTGGCGTGACTTTTGGGGTGTCCCATGCAGGGCCAGGAGTTGGCCTCAACGGTCCTGACAGGTCCCTTCCAAATCAGCATGTTCTATGATACTGCTGATGGCTGGCCCTCCTGTATGTTACTCCTACCTTAAATCTACATGGAGAAGGGAAACTTCAGTCTGTCTGCAAACATGCAACAAGGCTCCCTTACAAATCCAGTGGCTGTAACTGCCCCTTCTGGGAAGAAGTTTAGGTCTGATTGCAGCTGCAAAAACAGCCAAAGGGTGCCAGAATGCCAATTCACATGTCAGTGTGTGGCCAGTACCCATAAGCATTCTGTGCCTGTGCCAAAAATAAGTTGTGAGTCGCAGCACATATCGTTTCTTTAAAAGCCAGGTAAGCAGATTTGTTACAAGAAACATTACAGTAGTACAAGGGGGAGAAAAAAAATCTCCCTCCTTCAGAGTATTCATCTTGTGCTTAATATCTTGTGCTTTTACAAAATTCCTCATGCCAAAACAGTAATGTGCAGTCTGAAGAGGCAACACCCAATCTCCAAAACACATTTCCAGAGGTACAAGAACTTCGTAACTCCAACTAAGACAAGGTGATGTTCACAAGTAGTACAAACCCCAGTAACAGCAGTGGCATTTACTATGGACTTGTGGTTAGCACTGTGATTAAGCACCCATCCAAACTGGGGCAGGCTGCTGAATTAGTTGTTAAAGCAGGTAATCATTGAAGCTTGATAAGACACTACAATATTAACCATTAGTCACATTAAGAGATGCTCCTTGTGAAACAAAAAGCTGGGATACAGAATTCAAGGAAATAGATAAATGTTTATCTAAGTCTAAGAAATAAGGCATACTTTATTACCCTTACATTTTGAAATTTTATTTCTACAGCACATCTTATTCAAGTGTTTTCCAAAATCTGAGCTTCTGAAAAATAGCTGATTTTTGCTAAACAAACTCAGAATTTATGCTTGAAAGAAACTTTAAAAATGGAAGCCTGCCTTCTGTTTTTCCCCATAGTTTATATACTTGGAAAAACAGTGCCATTACGCAGGAAAACCACAAGGGGCCATTACTGAAGCTCTACTTCGATATTTGCAGACCTTTTGAACCCATCTTCTCCAGATGAATTTCCAGCTATTGTAAACAGAATCCTACCCGCTAGACCTACTAGCTCAATGATATGGAGATGTGCCATACTTTGCCATCTGGAAAGAACTCACTTGGTACAGCTTCCCTCTCTAAGCCAGGGATGAGCAGAGTGGCCAAATCCACACTTGGTACTGAGTGCCATCTCACTTCAGCACTGGGGTTTTTCCAAGTAACACCAGCTGAGTGGCCATTAAAATATAGTGACATCTTTGCATTACAATAATCTCTAAGTGATAACTGCAGCTAATGCAACTATAGCAGGATAGAAAAGTCAGTCTCGAAGGCACTGCAGGACTGCAGCCCTCAGGCCTCACAGGGCTTTTGTACAACCTACATTCAGCACACTTTAATAGAGCCTGTGAAATGGGCAATGAAGAATGAGGGTTGTGCCCAGGCAAGGGTGGAGAAGGTGACAGGGTTGAGGGCAGGTAGACTCCTCGTGATACAGAAGATCAGAACCAAAGTAATTTGTGCAATGAAGCAAGAAGGACATACGTCATTGCCCTACAATCTACCATCATAATCAGCCAGCCAAACCACTCTGTTTGCAACATACAGCTGAAAAACTGTGCTAGTGGGCTTTTACCTGGCTGCAGAGACAGCAGCCATCTCACAGTAAAGCCAACCTTCAACTGCCTTGCATGTGCTGTGTAGCAGTGAGGCAATGAAACCTGGAGAAGTGCTGAAGAGCTCCGTCTCACTGTAGGTTGACGGACTTGCCAGGCTAACGAGAAGTCAGGTTTCAGATTACACTTCACATGACCAGAGCAGATTTAGACCAAAGTTCACTGCAATACCCAGTTATACATACGACCTTGTAGACTGGCAGGAAGAACGCCCTGTGGGAATCTCAGAAGAGAATCCCAGTTATCATATTTAGGCGCTGTTCTGGTTTGGTTCAAAACCAGGCAGAAATATTAAATTAATGTAGTGGTTTCACGTTTGCTTGTCTTTATTTAATTGGCTAATCTAGTTGTCAATTTCAAAGTCAATCACTAATTGGTTTTTACCATCTATGCTAACCCAACACAGGTGCTGAACTTCAACAGCTGAGGTTGTGAACCCCAATGTCTGTCTCTTTATTCTCTCTCTGTTGCCCAAAGAGGTTTCATTTATCACCCAAAAAGAAACAAAGAGAAGCGAGACGAACTTAAGCTGCTGTTCTGAAGAGACCAAGTACTCACAAATTAACAAACAGGCTCTGAAGTTCCTCCAGTGCCCAAACTCTAAACCTGTTTTTCCATTGTGAGCAATATAGAAAGACTACCCCAAGCAGCCAATCAACCAGGATAAACTGGATAAAATACCTCACTCAAAGTCCCAGGAATTAGAGCAGTAGATGGAAAAAAGAGCTGGTTAAGTGAAAACTACTCACAGTGCAGTTTCACTGGCAATACCACTGCTTTTTTCTCTGTAATATCAAATTCCTATCTACTTGGATGTTGGGAAATCCTATACTCTCCAAAACAGGGAGCTGTAAGTAGTGACTTGTGACCACCAGTTAAGGATACAGACTTGCATACATCACCTGTGACCTCAGTCAACGTTGCACGGAGGTCCATGTGAGCAGATTGGAAAATCCATGCTTTTATGTGACCCTTTGACTAGATCACTAAGTGTTTATATTCAAATAGAATCAAATTACTCACAGAAAAGGCTGATGGACTAACATTTACCCTACTTAGAAGTACTTTGCTAAATAAAATGCTGCCAAAGAGAAAAGTGGCATAGGATTCCCCCATGCACTGTTCTTAGTTCAAATAAAATTTGAAGGAAATTAATACGTGTATCAGTACCTAAAAAGGCAGCAGTCCTCTCTAGCAAGTTTTCTTATGTCTCTGACATTAGCCTATCTTTTTAAAACCTTGCCTAAGAATTTCCCACAGATGCTATGCTTTGCATAAGCAAGGTCCTGAAGAGCAGCACTCTGCACTGCACAGGACATAGATTTGCTTCTATGGCAGGAATAGGAACACAATCCCTCAATCCTTTACCACTGCAGTCTTTCTTAGAAGACAAGTATTAGAATACAAGCAACTAGTGCTTGAATTTTTAACGTATCTTTTAAGATGCAAAATTGCGTATTTCAGGGGTTTCTATTCCATATTCATTATGAAAACTTCACCTTCCAAGATCTTAATTATTTGTTGTTGTTTTTCTGAACCACATATCTTAGCTGAACAAGGCGAAGGAACCTCATCTTCAACCCCCCCCCACCCTAAGTTCTCGAGAACAAGACTGAAGGAAAAACAGTCATAAGCTCATTTCAGCTGACAGCACCTTAAAAGGTCATAAAACAATTGAGAGCACACAGATGCCCATCCACTCATCTCCATCTTTACAACCTGCCTGGCAAACTGTGGACAACACAGAAATACAACAGAATCCTGGCCTCAGCAGCACTACTGGAGTGGGATTTGCTCCTGCAGTATATAATTCTGTGAAGAGTTGCAGGCAGGCAGAGAGAAAGGCCAGTGAGACACAGCTGCAAACCCAAACAAAACTATTAACTCCAGTATTAGAGCCAGCAGCTTTGTCAGCATACCTCTAATGTAAACAAAACATAGGCTGCACAGTACACCCTCAGGAACAGAGTGAACAGCCTTCCTCCAACTACCAGACTTCCTCTGCAAGATGAAGACAAGGCTCAGGATTCATACTTGAAACCTAACTAAAATTTACAGTTTTCCAGGCCCTATCATCTTGAACACATCATGACACACAGAAGCCAAGGAAAACAAATGGAATTGATGTTTTACTGGGTTCCACATGCTGCGATATTTCCAAGCCTACTAGCATCCACCAAGAAACATGCAGAATGCTCAGTTCTGAAAACAAATCCATTACCAGGACAAAGCACAGAACAAAATCAACTCAACAAGCTACTCCAGATGTTTTCCATTTAACTGCATTCTGCAGAGGAAGTGAATTTGGTACAAAATATACGTGGCTTTGGTCCATAATCTTTGTTATTAAGCTTGGGGGGCAGGGGACTAGTGCCCATCTTTACAGCCAATTTCTCTTCCTTCTTGGTGTACATTCACTCCTACTCAAAGCAGATGGTACAGAAGAGTCACCTATTCAAAGTGAGTTGAGGCTGCTACTCTCAGTGAAGTACACATGGAGAGATAAATTAATGTGCACAGTAGACAGAACACATGCTATACACATACTGGATCAACAAGATATGAAGCTGGACTTGGAGACCCTGGCAGGCATATATGACAGCAGAGGAAAACTGACAGCAGCACAGGCAGGCAGCTTTCCCTTTCCCCTTAACAAGGTTAAATCAGCAACATAAAGATGACTGTACACCTTGGCTGTCACCCAAAAGTTTACTCTGAAGGGAGAAATTTGATTTACCCAAAATTATGTGCTGTATAGATACCATATGTATAGTAAGTACTTATCTTCTGGAAGAATACACACCCACACTTATTTATAAGCAACTGACTGAAGTGCCATCAGTTCCAGCAAGTTAAGCTTCCTTCAGTGAGTTACAGGGGATACTTTCATAGAATTTACTGTCCCAGAGTAGTCCACTTGCACAAATGGGGAAGTTGCTACATATACCTCTGGTTTGAGAAGCATGTGTATAAAACAAAACTGGGCACAGAAAAAGGGTAAAGAAGAGGATGCAAAAGGATTTTTTCTGTGCAGTACATTCCTCCCACCAAACAGTATACCTAAGCACAGTTGAAATAATAGTACAAACAGAGCAGATTAATAAAACTGTGAGGTTTTAATTTTTTGGCACTAAACTACGCACAGTTTAGGCACAAATCTGATTAATCTGAATCACCTTTCAAAACCTACACTCTAATGTCAAAGTCTGAAGAGAGATTTTGATATTAGGATTTGATTTCTTTGTCTACTAATATGAACTACATAAATATCAACAAGTTATTAAAACACAAAAATTGACAGTGTATTTCTGTGTTGTTAGAATGATGAATCATTCATCCAAATCCTTCATTAAATGCAACCTGATTATTTACACCAGTCTAGAAAACATTTGTACATTGTGTTACAAATCTAACAGCTGACAATCACCAACATGCAGTTATTCTCTGGCAAATTTGCACTCATTCACATACTATTTAAAGTTTATTTACTATGAAGTTCCTGTGAGTCTAAAAGTAGACTAAGTGAATATGACAACACAATTGTGTGTACATCTGCACACATATAAGTTACTTCTAGAAACTATTTCTAATTGATCTAAAAAAATCTTCAGTTGTGCAGGAGCAGATCCATATTTGGTAACAGATAACTGCAACTTGACACCCACAGAAAGCACGTTTCTGGCCACTATTCCAGGACATCACTGCAAGACAGCTAAATCTAAGGGCACTCAGCCAGCCTTGTGATGAAATTCTGGGGAAACTTTCTACCCAAATGACATGATGTAGAAAGTGCCCAAAGAGTCACTTTACCTCCAGGGAACTAACAAGTCTGCATAGTTACAATGTAGATATATTGCCCTTGGCAAAGGCAACTTCTACCTCTTCCCACCTCTGAATCTGACAAAACCATAAAGCACCACTGTCAGATTTCCCTGCATATTTAAAACCCTCAGGGGAACAGCTATTTATCACTGCTATATTTATATATAGCTGCATTCAATAGTATTTGCTTATTATCTCCAACAGCATTTTGTTTCCATACAAAATCAATGCAAGAACATTTTGCTACGTGGAATTATTCAGTCTTCTCAAAAGAATATTCCACATTTCCATGTGTTGTGTTCTACTTCCTTTCTAAGTTTGTTTACAGTTGTTTTATGGCAGCTGTGAAGGTGTGCAGCATTTCCTTGTCATTTACAAAGCACCCAGAAAAGCTCTTCAGTAAGCAACCCAGTACAGCTCCCCACATGTCAGACACACAAAACTTTGGAAATGGAATTACTCCATCCTTTCCAGTGAACAGTTTACTTCAATATCTAGGTCAAGTTGTACTTTCAGGCCACAACAGGATGCATTTAGTAGCACAAAAATACGGGAGCACTCTCAGGTCAAGTTCAGCGCAGCACCATTACCACCAGTACCTAACAAACTCCATTTCAAAATTGTTTGGGATTTTTTATGCAAACATTAATTAGAAGACCACTGCAGACCTTTGATTTAATGATGAGAAAGCTTTTTCTAATTTGCAGCCAGAACTTAATGGTGTCCATTTAAAGCCAACTTAGAAGCAACTCATGCTCCTTCAGATATCTATAACCTTAATTTAACCTCAAACCTACCTGATTACACACCAATCTACTGAAAAGCACAGTCCAGAAAGAGAGATTCCAGTGAGATTCTGCAGGATTTGAAAGAAACACTAGCTATAACTCAGTGCTCCAAGAAGGTTACACACAGAGAGAAGATAGAAAATCTAAAGACAGAAGCAACTTCTGTAAAGCACAGAAGGGGTTTAGAAAGGCAAGAATGACAAAATTGTCATCTAAGGAGGATATGAAGATGGTCACAGGGTTGACATTGTACTTTTGGGGAGTTGCCTGCTTACTGCTAAAGGATCTGGGCAAACATTTGCAAAGGGCACTATACCTACACTTTTCCAGCAAGCATATCTTTTTAGTGCTCAAGTCAGAGCGATGAGGGTCAAAATGTTTTGACAGCATTAAAGAAGAGACTGCTCAAGCAACCATGTTATTACATGAACACTGCCACAGAAGCATTAAAAAATGCAGATGCTCTGTATTATTGTCCTAGAAACTCAGTTCTTTTTTGTCACTTCTTAAAAAGCTGTCGTAAGATTTTAAATCTACACTTACACACAGAAGCAGCTTAAAAGCAAATGCAGAATTTAAGCAGGCTGGAGTTAACAGACATCCCCTTTATTCTGTCAGAGGGGGAATTGCTAAAGGTCAGGGTGTTTTCACTGCACGCTACAATAGCTATCAGTCACAAGAGAGCTGCAATACAAATCTCTGTTTGGAAGTTGATGGCTACAAGGATACAGTCTAAATTCCATTGTCACTGTATTAGAGTAAAAGGCACATCAAGGAGAAACTTCCAGTGCCATGGCAAAATTTGTATCCCCACAGCAAGCAACATGTTTTGTATTGCTTTTATCAATGGTGAGAGTGCATAGACATCTGAGAAACTTTTCTAAAAATAAAGTCAAAGCTTGAGGGGAGGGGGAAAATTAAGATTTTTGACATCTCATGTCATCAACCTAATCCTATCGTAAAATGACTAATATGAAGATGAAGGACGTTACAGTACAACTGACCAGACACAGGAAATGCCATCAAGAAAGAAAATGAAGGCTTTCAAAACAAAGTCTAATGCAATGACAGGCACTCTTCAAGGCACAGACCTCCAAAAATCATCAGAACCATGTCAGAAGGTACAATTATTTCAAGTCATACACTCTCTGAAGTGAGATCTTCTAAACAAGATAAATACAGTTCTTGAGAGGTTACAGAGTTATGGAAATGGTACTTTAGCAGCAGCTGTCTTCAGTGTCAAGTCATCTCTTTCAACACAATGCAGCTCAGTTCATGCTCTCACCTTTAGGAAAACTGCTTGGCACTACACAGAAAACACGGGGCAGCCATGTAGAAGAGACAATAAACACTGATCATCTTGGAAAACGTGATGATTTCATCAACACTAACTTATTACATTATTTACTGTATGCCTCAGGATTGAATGTGCAGTGCAAGGCTTAAGGAGATCTTATCATTTACTGTAACCAGAAGAACAGTCTAGACAAATTGAAGAGACAGTTTCACTTACTAACTGTACTGTACTGAAAACATAAAAGGACTAAGTGTTGTCATAAACTGAAATCTGATTTTATTATTATTATATATTGGCAGCAAATGAGATTTAGAATACCACCAAAATATAAGAGAAGCAACATAGTTAAGCCCTTAATTATTTAAAAAGTCAAAGGTAACAAGAGAGTCAACAGAAGCCTCATTTGTTTTCTCTTCCTTTTTTTCACCCATCCTCTCCTATTTCAGGGGAAAGCACCTTTAATAAAGCACACAATACAGAGGGCGATCACAAACGATTAAGAGAAATAAAGAAAATTGTTTGTGTAAGTGAGAATCAAGCAAAGGCATCAGAAATGTCAATTAAAGACAAACCTCAACAAATACACAGTAAAGAAAACTGAGGCATCCATCCATTTTCTTCTGACAGGACAAGATTTGTACAGATTTCAGCAACTTCTGTGGGATTTCTCTGGGCTTTTTTGGAAGTCATTTCTCACTTAGTACATTTCCTGAAAAGGTGAACTGAAAAGCCATGGTCCAGAACATTAGAGCTTGAGGAAGTGGTGCAGTCGAGCCAGTGTGTTTGGGGAGCTCTAAAGGCAGCTTAACTACAAACTTTCCTTCCTGTTAAGTCACGTTAGACCAAGACCCTGTGTGTAAGGGGAATGTCAGATAAACAGGACTGGCTCCTTTACAGACCACCAACACGAAGATTTAGGTATACCATGGGCTGAACACCGTGGCACCACTCACAGTAGCCTGGACAGCATACAAAGTACTTTCAAGGAGTAATGACAACTACAGTTCAGCTCTACCCAAATCCATCTGGAACAATTTAACAGAAACCACTGCGTTATTGCAAGATGAACCTTTGTTCAAGAGGAAGTTGATTATGTCCCACTTATTGGGTCCTTTTCTGGTCTAATTCCAGTGTTAGCATGATTTTACTCTGAATATTTCACTGAAGAAAAATTCAGAGTATAGAAACAATACAATGAGAGGAATTCAGGGAGATCAAACAACACTTGACAAAACAGAAGTTATCTCAGGCCACAGGCAAAACTGCAAACTCCTCATTCCTGAGGAAAAATCAGATTTTGGGCAAGACCCAAAGTGAAGAGTGCCACCTACTGAAGTGCCAATATACCCTACCAAAAACTAGGTTTTTCCTGGAAACTTCCCAGCTGTATAGTACCAAGCTAACTTTACAAGGTCACAAAAATCACAGACTAAGGAGATCTGGCTGCAGGCCATGTAAAAGTAGACACTGTACACAAAGGCCAGAGACAAAGAAAGCATTTGACACTGAAAGCAGATGGAAACCTAAGAGGTCTTTGTTTGTTTTGTTTATCAGCAATTATCCCAGACACAGGAGGACTAGGATTTATCTGTTTACAGTTATCATAGAAATCAAGCTATGCTTGATCATCCTGAACTTTCACAGTAAAAACATGGCTCTAAAAAGAACTCATCTAGCTCAGTATCCCTCTTTGTCAAGCACTTAAAATTTCTCAGGGCTCCCAAGAAACTTGCCATAAGGAGATCTACCTACCAGTTAGTCCATTTTCCCTAGTCCTACTTCTACTGAAGGAACATGCAGAAACTCTGAACCGACAGACTCCTGGTTTCTTGCTTCAGTTCATTTGTAAACAGTTTATACCTCCTTGTTCCTGTGCCAACATTATCCCTGAGCTTAAATATCTTTTTCTTCCCCAGTGAATAGCCCTGTTACATTCATTTATAGGCAGGAAGTATTTTTCTTCATATTCACTTTGCAAGGCCAAAGAAATCAGTTTCTATAGCCTCTCATAAGCCATGCTCTCTTCCCTACAGTCATTTGTATGCCCCTACTCCAGCATGAATTCACCTTTTTGAACATAGTGGTACAATACTCCAGATAAGGCTTTAGCAACACCCTGCACAATGGAGCTAGTATTCTCAAGATTTTTTTTAATTTGGGGGGCTTTTTGTGTTTGGTTTTTTTTTGTTTTATTTTTTTTTTTTTTTTTTGGGGGGGGGAGAGAATTTTTTTGGCTTTTTAAATACAGAGATGCCACATTGAAGGCTCAACCTTTCACTGAATAAAACCCAAGTGTCTCTATTTTCTCAGGGATTCCACCTGCTGGTGCCCCATCTTACAGTTGAAATTACGAGGACTGTTAGTCCCAAAATGTGGAGACTGTTAGTCTTCACTTTGAAATAGACTGCTTCATGTCTATCTTATTATTGTAGGGCTGATGGTCATCCAGTTCTGTATATACAGTTTTCTGATTGGATTGGTATTTATTTTTTAACTCCCTATAGGCAGAAAGCTGTATTTCTGAGTTACTTTTATTCATGAAAGTATCAAATAAAATTTCACTGAGGACAGAATGAAAACAGTAGAACCCTGTTTACAGTATACATCTTTGCAAAATCTTGTTATCTTCCTGTGTACTTTGTTACATATGCTTCCTGAACTGCATTATCTGCAACTAAATTAATAATATCTCATGTCCTTACCAAATTCTTGGAAGTTCACATTAGACCAACTCCACCCTCTGTCTTCAACAAGACAATTATATTATAGAGCAATTTTAGGTATCATCTCATACTTTCTTAATCACTTTTATTAGTACTGGTAAATACTTCATTAATTGATAAACCCATATTCTGTTCTGTGGCACAACAGGCATCCATACTTCCTCTCATAATTTTGTTTTACATTGCCATTTCATGTAAAATAAATCTGGCATGGGTCTACAGAAGTAAAAGTTGAGAAACACAAGGTTCGGCAAGAATTCTGAAGCCACAGCATGTGTTCTATGAGGGAAAGTGTGTATCCTCTCCTAAATTTGTCAAGTGAAAGAAGAAATGAGCTTTATATTAAAGAAATACTTCAACTATTTTTGTAGCCCTATACAGATAATTTAAAACTCCACTACAAAGAAAACATACAAATGCATTAATAATAACGTGAACAGAAAATGAAATAGCAAAAGAGGAACTCTTAGTTTAGTCCATAAATTATTGTGTGTTTTACCCTTATCTGATATCTGACACCAAAGCAACTCTGGCTAACATCCTGTTTACCCTCACACTGGGTTAAGCGAAAGACTTCATTACTTTTGGGTGAAGTGCCAAGTGTTTCAGTGTGCCCCGTGCTGATATCGGAAGCTGCCAAACATTGAAATTAGAAATGAGCATGCCAGCTGCCCCTGTACCTCACCCTGTGTATATGTGATACTGCCAAGTCAAAGGAGTTCACATCAGATAATCAATTAGCTGGAGGGGGGAGATTTAAAATCTTGGCACAGCCTTGAAGTATGGTCATAGAGATGTAAATAATATCACTGCCTGCATGAATAGCAGAAGGGACATCCAAGGTCTTACTATTAAACAGTCGCCACTACCTTTCTTACACATGCTCACATTTGAGCTCTGCTACAGCATCTGCAAGAAGCTTCCAAGTCTCTGCCAAGCAAAAGTATACAGTGTCTCTCTCAATTTCCCAACTGGACTTCCATTTCCAGTATATCTTTCCATTCATTTCCCATTTTAACATATAGTTACCATATGCCTCCTTCCAAAGACTGAGATGTTACCAATTAACATGCCTTAAAATTTCATTTCTGAATTTTGATTTTGGCTCTCTTCACAAGGAAAGTGGGAAAGATAATTAAGCTCAAATAAGAAATGAGGACTGAAATTTATGTCCTTACAATATGAAAAAGGCTGCCTTTTACAGTGAAGCCATCACTCCATTTACAAGCCAAACTCTAACCATCAGGGTACTCTAATTGCAATGGTAACACCATTAGTGTGTCCTTTCCCATGGTTAGTCAAAATTAAACAGCATTCTTGTTGTTGTTATTGTTGCTTCTGACTGCTAAATAATTTGGGAAATATCAGAAAAACTTCAAAAGGGAAACAAAATTGGAAAAGCAGCAACCTTGCATAACTTAAGTGAAGGTATATACACAAGCATTTACTCAGGAATCACCCAAGTCCAGCTCTGTATGCACAGGCTACGTTCATGTTTCTGCTTGTCCTGTTTAGGATATGCTGGGATTTTCAAGTCTGTGAAGGCTTTACAAAATGCATCCTGGGGTAAGTTCTCCTATTTAACCTTCTCTTCAGGAAGTGGCCTGCAGTTCTGAAGTCACCTTTTTCCACATGAGGCTGATAGGATCTGATCATCACGTTGCGTTCATGTTTCCCTAATCTCAGAGCTGGATCTGGAATCACACAGCTTTCAGTACTATTAAGGGAAGTAATCAAGGGCTGCTTAACCAACCAGAATCCTGCCTACCCTTCTCACTTCTACAAACAGCTGCTATAGTCTGAATACAGCCAATGAAGCAAAGAGCAGATATTCCCATACTGCTTCCCCTGCAACACTCTCCAGAACCACAGTGAACAGACAAAAGCTAAGTCTCGGGAAACTCAGGAATCTCACTGTCTCCATCCAAAATTTAAAATTGTCACAGAAGAGAATAATACTTATAACTGTTCAAAACTATATCCAGTGGCATTATCCTCCAACAGACTGAACACATCAAATTCATAGGGTGGGAACTCTCAGTATCTGTGCTGATTTCCACACACTGTCCCATCTACTGGTGAGTCGAAGCTAAACTTGAATAGCAGAATAAATAAGTAAATTCTAGACTCAATTTCCATTTGAAGAATGAAATATGTACACCCCAATGATTGAGGTCCATAATACCTATTTTAGTAGAGGAATGTTGGTGTGCTGCTCCTACAACAGCATTTCATCTGAGCTAGAAATGGCTATGGGCATGAACTGATCTTTAGAAGACAATTTCTACATCCATCCACACCTTGCATTTTTTATCTTTGCCCACAGATGAAGTGAGACTTGACTGTCTGTAATGATGATGAGGTAATAAACAGACCACATTTAGCCACCATAGCAAAAAAAAAAAAAAAAGCATCAATGTATAGCACATTTATTAATTTATATTTAAAGCAGCAGCAATTTCTCTCTTGCTGGACAGGACTTAGTGCTATAGAATTGCAATCCTTACAGATGCATTTAAAAGCAAAACCATAAAATCTCTGTATTGACTATAGCAGGAGCCACTCCCTAAAAATCTATTATTATAGCACTGCCTAGGGGGACACAGACTGAATTAACTTCATTATGATTATTATTCAAGCAGTCCTATACAAGTCACTCACTGAAGTTGATCACATATCCTGAAATATTTCTTCTGCTTCTCCCTAGACAGAATTATTCCCAGCCCCAGACACACCCCCCATGCATATTACCACCCCTTCTGGTGCGCTATCAGTATAGCTAACTGGAAGACATACCTAAGCACAACAGGACTGAGAGAAAACTACTACTGAAATGCTTCAATCACCCTGTGGGCTTTCATAAGCTCCACAGTTGTGTTGGTGACTTGAACTTTCCCTTCAGATTTGCTATAGGAATGCCAAACTGATAGCTCATCTGTTTATTTCCCCACAGCATTCAGATTTACTGTGAGAAATCACTGAAAACAATATTTTCCAATTTCCCATATGCAAAGCCACTTGTAATAAAAAACATATTTCACTAAATGCACTTTCTCTTCAACACCAACTGCAATTTTAAACCAACAAATTGCCCATTTCTAGAGAAGCAAGACAATTCTGAAAATAGGTTCCCACTGGATGCTTTTTCCTGTCTCCTTGAAACTCTGTACCTTCTGACCGGGGTTCTATTATATCCAAAATCCTTACATGTTCATTGACATCATGGTTATTAATGAAAGAAGCAAGAAAAAAGTTTACAGGACTCTAAAAATGCACTCGTAACACAAAATATAACCCATGTAATAAAAGAGACTGTAACATAATGGATTGCTGAACAATAGCTATCAATATCAATTCAGTTCTAAATATATTCATACCATTACAATATTTAGAGCAGATACCTGAGCTATTTTCCAGATAGCTGTATGCAGTATAACTCACCAGTGCTCAAAGACTTCATTCTGCACTGCTGAGACATGGACTTAATAATCACCATCATAATTATGCATTATTAGCCAAAGTAACCAGCATAAAAATCCCATTCCATTTATGATGACAACGGAAGTCAAATGACAGGCTACATCATGATAGAATACAACAAAGCTAATGTAAAAGCTGATCAAAATTTTGACACTTATAGGACTGCATACAACAGGACTCCTGCCTTATATGAAATAAGGTGATGTGTGGACACATAAGAACTCTTCAGACACACTGGCAGGGCTCTGCTCTAAGTGTGGGTTTCTCCAAGGCTGACACTTCTGTGCAACACAGCTTCTCCAGTGATTGAAAACCAGCCATTGTCAGTGCAAACACCCAGCCTGGGAAACACAGAAGACACAGATAGACAAACAGTGGGGGTTTTATACCTTAACTCAGAAGTGCTTTTTTTTTTTTTTTTTTGGTAGTATTTTCAGGCTACTAGGAAAGAAATTCCACCACACTTTTACTGTCCTACAGTCTTTTCAGAATATTTTCTCTTCAAATGGGTGCAAATCCAGCCTTAAAAAAAACCCCCAACCAACCCCCAAAACAAGCAAACAAACAAAACCCAGCAGGAGCACACTGACTGAAAAGTGTCTCACCAGCATTTGGGAGAACGGAGTAGTTCTGCAAAAAATGACAGCCCATCTTTGCTGTCCAAGAAAAGAGCTGGTAAATGCCTCATAAGTGATTTTGGTATCCAAGAGGAGACTGTGCCACAAAGCGATGTCTGAGACTTCTCTCTATACACTGGCTGTCAACATAAACACTAAGAATGTCAGAGATCAAGCGTTCAGTCATGTTTTAAACATCAGTCACAGTTTCTCAACCCACACATCACATCTCCAAAAACAAGCCCTAAACATGTCAAATGGATTGCTCACTGTGGTAAACAAGCTCAGTAACATCAGCTCTTCAGCTTCCACTCTTTTCTCACCTCTTTCCACACTGATGTTTTGTGTAGCAGGCAAACGGGTGCCTGAGAGACCATAGAGAAAAATGGAAAACCTTCTTGTCTATTGGACTTCTAAAGTATTTCAGTAGGTTGAAACACAAATCAGTGCCCCTAAAATCACAAATGGGAATTAAGTGCTTATGCATTATTTTTTAATCCCCAGAAATTTCTATGTGTATCTTTAAGTACTCAAATACCTTTGAGATTTTGGACTCTGAAGCACTCAAGTCAATTGAAATCTTTGTGTTTACCAATGAAAAAAAATGGATCAAACACATTAGAAAACACAGTGTTGTCTGGGAGATATTATAGGATGATGTCAGCTATGTGAACTGTGGTTTCTTTATTTGGCTCACTACATTTTGTCTTAACCATTAACTGATTTGCTCTTCAGTAGACCCTTGTTTGAACCTTAAGACTCCTTGAGATTGAACAGACCTCCAGATCACTCTAGGTACTTGTACTAGCAGTTTAACTCACACTGAAGAGACATTCAAAAATGACCATACAGAAGACATCTACTAAAAACAAAAGCAGTTCAGAAGAGACAAACAGATTGTCTACAAAGGCCATTCATGCGGCACACATTGGCTTTTTTTGGCTGCGGAATGCAGGGGGAAAAAAGTTGACCACAGAATTTTAATTATGTTAAACAAGACTCGCCTAACTTTGCCAGTGCATCAAATTTGAGTTTAATAGCCCTCAATCAGGTACACAAAGTACTAAGCTGACAAAAGGGGCTGTTTTGTATATACTTACATTGAAATACATTGCTCAATTGAATTAAACCTTTTCCAGAGGAAGACAAGCAGACCTCAAGTTCTCTTCAATTTATTTCTAAATCCATATAATAAAAACAAAAGTATTTACCAAGTAATCCTTTCAAAAGCACAGCTTACATTTCAGAAAATGAGGTCTAAATCAACATTTAATTTGAGCAGATGGAACTAATTTTCCCTTTTGTAGGGCAAGCATGCAGCATTATTTAACTCTGTTTTCAACACTTTATTGGCCAGATTACATCAGGTTACAGAACGCCCAACTATAACAAGGTATCATCATGATCTGCAGTAAAGCCCAGTAAGCTATACAAAGAAACAATCGTACCTTCAAGGTAAAATTACACACCTGAATTCAGTTCCTTGTGGACTGAGCTGTCCCAGCTAATTCAGCAAGTTGCTACACATTGCCAAATACTTTTTTTTTCTTCAGCTGCACGTCAGCTGAAATGCCAAACTCTTTATGCAGTTGATTACTGCCAGACAAGATGTGCATATACACAGTCCTCATTGTACTCTCATTCAGATGTCCCAGCACCTATGAGCCATTCCTAAATCCAGGCACCATTCTAAAGACAAAAACCTCTACATTTTAAATTCACCTTAACAGCCTTAAAGGGCAGACCTGTGCTTCAGAGAACTGCACACAGATCAGCTAGAGAAGCAGATCTACCAAAACGTGACAAGAAGCAGAGGGATATCACACAGGTATGACACAGAACTATCCTTCAGGGCTCATTTACTTTACACTACCATGCTATGAAAAGAATCACTGGTGAAAGTTTAAATCATACATCAACTTTGCAGCTGGGGTTGGGAGTGAATCAGGTTCCTAGAACAGCAATAAACTATTTTTCAGATATCTCCCATGTACTTTCTGAACATGGCATACTAGAAGCCTTATCTAGTTAGCAAACCAAAGTCGAACACTCCCGAAGGTATGATTCAAGAAAAGCTCTGAAAAAAACCCTCCAGATTTCCATTAGCTGGAATTATTTCTCCTTTCAATAAAAAAAAAAAGTTTATAGCAATTGCCAGAGCAAATAGCAATGAATAGCTTGCTGGGATTAACATTTCCATTGATTTGTCTGTGCACAGTTACCCGAAATTAATTCCTTCACTTCACACTCATATTTATGTCAATGGCACTCATCCTTTGACCTCCTGCCGAACCCTGCACTGGAAATGCATTTATGCAGCACAATTCACACTTTGTTAGGTCTTATTCCAGAAAGCAAATCCTTATTCAGGCTGTAATCAGGGCATCCCAGGGAGGAGCTCTGTCCCAGCACTATGTTTCTGTGGCTATTACGATGGCTTATTGTCTATTCTATGAACTTTTTCAAGAAATCCGATGGAACTGGCTGACAGAGAGCTCAGTAACTTCAACAAATTCAGAAACTGAAACCTGGAAGAAAGTGTTATGATTAACCATCTCATTAAACCTCTTGAATTTTATCAGCAGATACTTTGAAAAGCTTTATAATTTCTAGTGGAGATAAAGCACATCTTTCAGAAAGTCATTTGATCTTGATTAAAGTGCATCAAGTGCTGGAAAATCCACTAAATCAGAAGTTACGTTCCAGTTTTTATTTACTACTATTTTGTTTTAAATATCTCCTTCAATGGGAAAAAATTAAGAGAATAAAAAAATCCATGACATATGGAGTAATTTCTAAGGAAGAAAAGAATCAAAGTGATGGAACAGCCCAAACTTGGTTTTCCTTCCTAAAAAAACCCCAAACATCTAACCAAGATTTTAAAATCCACTAATGCTTAGATGAGGGTGGGAAAAAAGCTAAACAATTTTCCACAATGACATTCTGATAGTAGTAACAAGCAGACATATTTATGCACCATTCAGTTTTCCAATTTGATACCTAGCATATCTAAATAAAAAATTAGATATTCTAGAGTCATGCAACGCTTCAACAGTACTCCTGTCACACAGGAATAAAAGAAACATTGGCAGATTTAATGCTTTCTGGCTTTTGATCTCATTGGTAAGCCTTATTTCATTTTTAAAAAATCCTATCTCGCTTCCCATACTATGTTAAGACCTCAAAGACCAAGATTTTTCGAATTATTTTGGTGATACCTAAGGACAGCCTTGCCTTTAATTAATAAAAAATATTATTACTGTTTGTTTAAATTAGAGGATGTAACCAGCTAGTAGAGCTATTTGCAAAAGCCTAAAAAGTATAGGAGAGGTTGAGGATGGGTTTTGGGGACTTCAATAGTGTTTTTAGGTTTATCCCCTCCCTCAAATATAGAAAAAACCCACTGTTGCAATAGAGGAGCAGTACCCCTGAATAAAAATATTATATAAAATCATTATTTGCCTATTAAGGTATCTAATAGATTTTTTCTATAAAAGATCACCTAATTTATTCCCTTATTCTGTGGTTCTGTACATTGTAAATGGCATTATACAAATCAGTATTTTTTTTGTACAGCCCTAGAAGACATTGCTTCTAAAGGCAAAATTCAAACATTTAGTTTACACACTGAGAACAAGCACTGAATTTTTGAGCATTAAAGAATTGCCCAGTACTGAAGTTTTCATCTTCCAATTGCTGCACCTCACTAAGTACCAAAACCATTTCTATTCAGAAAATAGAAGTCCATCATCTAGAATTTAATTTATGGAGATCAATTCAGATTATCAGAGTTGGAACCACTGTGTCTAGACAAACCTGCTGTTTAACACAGGTTCACAAAATTCCAACATTAAGTTCAAACAGGAAACTTACAAATTCAACATTTCTCTAATTCACCACAGAGAATTCATCTGTGTGGTCCTGTCACAACACTTATCTCAAGATGTACATAATTACTCAGATACACAACTCAAGCAGAAGCCTAATGCAGGTACTTAAGTTTCTCTGCATGGAAGACAAGTAGGACTGCTGTTCTATTCTTAAATGACAACTACTTTGAGAAATAAAAAAAAATCAGAAGCATTAATAGGTATTATAATTTTTGTTCCCTTCAACAGCTTCATTAACGCATTGTTTCTGAGCAAACCAGGCCCTAGCAGAAAAAGTCACCTACACAGCTAAAACCAGGCATCATGTTAGACCTCTGAACTACACAGTAATCCTTATGTGATTTGTACCAATACATGGGAGAGGAAAAACAAAGTTCGATCCTTTGCACTTTGGAAACTCTATGTGCAGCCAGTGTTAACATTGTTCACCCATTTTTGCAATGCTCCTTCAATCCCAAACCAAAAAAACAGCATAGAAAGTGAAAATTAATCAAATTATTTGGAGAATGCAGCTTTCTAAATTTGACTGTGTACATTTTTTCAGTGGTACAGATGTATTTTCTAAACTTTTGGAGAAGTTTAAATGTGCCATACACTTATGAAGGTACTTCACTAGTTTCAAGCCATTAGAAATTTGTTTATCAGACCACAGGAGGATGTTTGGGGATAGCTGTTACAGGGCAGTAGCACATAATGATGTTTTCTCAGAAAACCATCTCAGCAACACTGCAGCTCAGGCATTTTCTGAGGCAAAGGTTTATGCCTAACAGGCATAAACATTTATTTAACAAATTCATAAAGATCCTTTCTGAATCCATGTACACCATCAGCATCCTTCATCTGTGGCAAGGACATCCACAGCTGAGCCATACATTGCACAGAAGTCACTTACCTCTGCTTTCTGTGAGCAAGGCAGTTTTGACCTTGGATTTAGGAAACAAGTGCATTGTCATTACGTATTTACATTCTATGGTTCAATGCAGATGTTACACACTCCTTACTCAACCTGGTCTTTGTCATTCCCTGCACAGAACAAGCTCCACAGCTTTGGCCAGCCTTTCACCCCTTCCTGTCACTTTTCTAGTTCTGCCTCATACTTTTTGAGACAGGGTATCTGGTCTACACATGCACCAAGGAATTACGCCATGATACTACAATTTTGTTTTCTCTGTTACTTTCCTCATGATCCATCCATGTTACAACAGTAACAGAAGCCACCTTGTAAACAAGTACAGCAGAGGCTATTTTTTTTTTTAATTACCTTATCTGACAGCTGCTCTTACTAAACTCTGTAATAAATCCTAAACAAAACAAAAATCGACCAAAAACCAGTAATTAGATTGATTCCAGATAAAGCTTTCCCCAACACATTTTTATCCCCTTCAGACAGAGCTTTTATCTTTATCATTATTAGTATTTACCAGTCTGGCACTTTTCAAATAACGTAGCTGAAGTTAACATCTTCCAAGAGCAATGATGTAGCAAAATTATTCAATTCCACACAGACAGAATATTAGGCCACGTTTTTTACTCGTCCTAAACTTGGAACTTAACTGACATCTTCAATAGTAAGCTAAGATGATTTACTGTCCTGGTAGCACGGGATCCTCTTTCTTTAACCATCAGACCAACATGCACTGATGTTGGGGAGAGAAATGAGATCTCAGTGAAAGCCCAGTAAAACTTAGAGGAGCTCCTTTTCCTATATATGAAATAGTCCAGTGTCAATCTAAGCTTTGTTAATCTATAGGTATATTTCCATACAGTTAATGGGGATAGGACTGAAGGAGTGCATTTTTTCTGCAGCTATGGCTATTATTTTCACAGAGCAGTAAAATGAACCTGATACAACCTTTACCCAGCACCAGTGCAGTATTATGCTACAATGTCAGTGTACTTGACAATGCTGCACTGACATTAGGGAGAGCAGTTCCCCTGCAAAAACTTATTTTCACACCTCCCATGTCAAAACAATATTCTCATATCCTAAGTCACTTTTAAAGGGTTTGTTTGAAAATTAGATAGGGCTTTCACAACTAAATCAACAAAAAGGTGACTGCTATTCAGTTATTTTTAAAGTACAAAATAATCTGACGCCTTTTCAAGTCTTTCAATATTATCTGCATGCAAAACAGTCCATTAAAGACACTGCTAGCTAGTTTTCTCACCACCCCTTCACTCTGAGCCGTTGTAACACCTCTGCCCTGCTCCTCTGCCCTGCTCCTCATGAAAAAAGTTTGACATTATTTCTATATCACCCTCTCATTATCCAAGTTTTGTTCATCAAACATTAAAAGCAATTCTGCAGTACAAGTCCCATAGTGTAATTTTCAAATCTAAAAAAAGTACATAATCACAATCTTAAGTACCTTATTAGAAATCTACAGTACCTGACCCCCTTGCCAGCACACTGAGCTAGTTTCTGTTACATGTAAATCTTATTTAAAATCCAAATTATTAAAAACTAAACTATATTTTTTAAAGTCAGTTTTATTTAACATGTTGGAAAGAAACTTAAAATTGTAAACAACAGAAAAATAAAATTTCAGTAAGTCTCATGCTTTTATTAGAACACATACAGATGACGCATTATGCACTGTGAACCAAGGTGGCAGGCACTCAAAGATCATCAAGAACTGCTAGCTTGACAAAACCAGAGCTGAGGGAACCACATCCTTCATGAAAACACCAGAGAGAAGATTCTCTTAATTGCTCACATTTAGAATAGGTTTTGATGCAAGAGTTAATGGGCACAGCATATGTACTACTGTATTATATTATATTCAATAGGCCATTCAGTTATCTTCTTGGGTAATGATTACTGAGATGTAAGCCTTGAAACTTCTGTCCATCACTGAAGAACAAAGCATTTTAAGCACTTTAAGTCATCCAGTTATTCTACTGAGGTTAGCCCTAAAATAACCTTGATGTCTTGATTTCAGCATCCATTCATTTTTAAAATCCACCAAGAGAAAAAATATTAACCAGACGAGCCAAGGAAGCAGATGACACCACCATTACATGAAAAGAATGCTCCTCAAAAGTTCAAGCATCTGCATTACTATCCATCACAGTTTCCCCTTCTAATATTTCAAAGTGCTAATTGTAGTCTTAAGTGAGAAAGAGGAAGTAAGAGACTGCTGGAGTGAGAGAAGATACGGCTCCATCCAACTGCAGACAGACAAAGCCTTCTGCTTCCTGGACACTGCCAATGGCACAGACTTACTAACAGTTAACAGAGATCCAGAGAAAAAGAACCTGAAGGCTCACAATTCTACAGGCTTTAATAGAACCTTCAGATGCAAAGCTTCTGTACTTGGAGCTTCTCAGGAAGTCCCCAACCATCAGCTCTCTTGGGTGTACCTAGAATACTTTTGGATCTAGAAGTTCAGCACCAAAGTTAAAAGGGTGAAAACAGGATGCACAACAGGGAGACATTTGTGTCTTTGCATTTATGCTTCTAGGCAACTAATTTACCTTTATGTTTCAGGTAACTAATTAACTTGATGTGCTAAAGCAGGGACCAGTTATTTCTATCTTCAAATAACAGCTTTTTCCTCTGTCACCACATCATTACTTGTCTTTCAGCTCATTCCAAAAATATAACAGACTTTGGGAACTGGTTTTTCAGGGCCTAATATACCTTCCTGCTTTGTTATAGGGCAAGAAGCATCTCAGACACTATGCCCAGAACCATATGAAATCTGAACACATGTATGAACAGAACACATGCACGCATCAGGTAAGTACAACAGACTGTTCAGCATCAATGTAAGAAACAATTTTTAGGGTATTTCTAAGGTCTATTAAAAATATGGAGAAATTTATGACTTCTCTAAGAGAGGAAAACAGGAGTTTTTACTGTCAGCTCCTCAGGCCATATTAGCTGTGAGGTTGGCTAATAAACACCTCTCAAGAACAGCCTCACACTCTTCTCAACTCTGGACTCTACAGTATCTATTAGTGATCACTAATGACTACTAACTCCACTTCACAATACAGCTATCACTTGTTCATAACCTATTTTGAAACTGGCTAAACTAATAATAAAAGGAACTGCCACCATCAGCAGCATAATCATCCCAAGGTACACAGAAATCACCTAGCCTTGTTCCCCACTTCACTGTTCTCCCCCAGATAGGGGGTATTTCACACAACTGTAATCACCATTTCCAAGCACACTGTAGATCCATCCTTCATTGCACCACTATGAGGGTGGGATTGAGTGTACATGCTGCTGTGCTGCTTTTGGCTGGGAGAGGGTTAATTTTCTTCACATCAGCTGGTGTGGGCTGTGTTTTGCATTTGTGCTGGAAACAGTGTTGATAAAACGGATTTTTTCATTACTGCTGAGCAGTGCTTAACAGTGTCAGGGCCTTTTCTGCCTCTCACACCACCCCACCGAGGAGAGGGCTGGGTGTATACAAGAGGTTGAGAGTGGACAAAGCCAGGAGATGTGAACAACTAACCCAAGGGATAGTCCATGCCGTAAGTCATCATATCAGAATATATAGCTCAGGAAAGAAGAAAGAAGGGAGGGAGGGACACACAGAATAATGGCATTTGTCTTCCCAAATAACCACCAGGCATGATGGGGTCCTGCTTTCCTGGAGATGGCTGAACTGCTGCCAGCCCGTGGGAAGTGGTGATTGAATTCCGTTTTTGGCTTTGCTTGTCTGTATGGATTTTATCTCTTAAACTGTCTTTATCTCAACCACAAGTTTTCTCACCTTTACTGTTTGGAGTCCTGCCCCATCCCACTGGGAGGAGTGAATAAGTAGCTGTGTGAGGCTGACTTGTCATCTGAGGTTAGACCACGACAGCTACATAAACACAAACATTGAGATCTTCCAAGGGACAAAAGACCTCAAAAACAGAACACAGACAACAGAAACCAGAACCTGAATTAGCCTTGTGTTTAGCAACATGTCAGAAAGTATGGCATATTGCTGATACAGTCTTCTGGCTATTTCATTAAAGCAGAATATCACTTTAGCCCTTCTTTCCATGCCTCGTTAACCTTCCTGATTGACCTGAACCCCAGGATTTTGTAGCAGGGCATTCCTCCAGACCTGTCTCCCATAAAATGATGCATGTGTGCGTCTCCTTGGACAAAGAGTGTACCACTTTGTGTAGCTACAGCACAGAAACACCAAGACAAAGTGCCCCACACCTTTTTAAGCCATAACTCAGAGCAGTAGTGGCACCAAGGACAGGCTGTGTCTCTGGACCTACCTCAGTGCACTGCCCTCTCACCACAAGCATACAGCAGAAAGTACATTCTAGTTGCACTCACAGTTTAAATAAAAAGTCAGGGTTTTCCATTTGACACAAGTTAATAACACCACCAACCTCCTATTTTTCAGTCATCTAAAAACTATTACTCTGCCCTCCATTTAAGTTCTTGAACAGTTTACATTTCAAAAGAAAGGGTGTCATTGTAGAATAATACGTTAAAATTGTCTGTAACTGCTATGAATGTGCACTCAAAATGGGATTAGTCTTTTCAAAGTGTATGAGCTTTTGGGCATGGCACCCACTTTTCATCTTGTCAGAGTGCTACCTGATGCAGATTTGTAACTGGCAAAATTTTGTTATTGACAAAAAATGGTTTAGTGCAGCACTCAAATATATTACATAAGAGACATATAAAACCAATTTTCTTTCAAAAAGAGATCTGTATTCCTCTAACTGCCAAAAAAATGAGGCTGGAAGGGCACTTTTAACTGAGATATAAGACTCCCAGTACTGCTGTAACTTCTCAGATGTTTTTTAAAGCATCTGCCAACTGTCATCACTGCCCACTGGACCTGTGTATTTCATAAATTCAGAAAGTTAGAGGATACTAACAACTAGTAGACACCCTGTGAAACTCTTGACAAAATTGCATCAAAACTTGATTAAGCAAAGGCTCTAAAGATTAGTCCCAAACTATTACAATTTTTTTAACAATGGAAACATCTTTCAAAGTAAGGTAGAGCTGATGAGAGTTAGTTTGTCAGGCAGAAATGCCCCTTCCTGAAAACTTCAAGTTTATTGTAAGAACTAGTAGCCAGGTAGTGGAAAAACTGGTGCCCTTATTCACTGTATAGACACTACGGAAACACACTCAGCAGGTGGAAATCGGTGCTTTGATTTCAGTGACATCACTGCAATTTGTGCTAAGTGATAATCTGACATTTAATACCCTTCCTGTTTAACATCCTCAGCCCCAGGAAAGAATTAAAAACATTTAGTTCATTTCTATCATTCCCAATTCAACTATCAGACAGCACTGAGGTGAATGAATGCTAAGAGTGCTGCAAGCTGTTACAGTTACATGTTTTCACTGTGGGGAAAAGAAACTGGACATTGTTTCAGATCCTTCAAATTGAGGGCCAGATAAAAGAAACTGTAAAGAACTATAATGACATGATCCATGTACCCTTGTCATTCTGGAAAACACATCTGCCTTAAGAAACTTCTATCAGTATGATCTATGCCAGTCATGAAAAGAGAACAACTTAGATTTTGTTCTGTTTTACTTGAAACTTCTGTAACAATACCTCTGTTCCTTGAACTGATAACCAGATAGTTGTACATAACAAACAAACAAACTTAAAATGTGATTGATTTCTTGGAGAGATAATAACTCTGGTTTTCTGAAGGTGACTATTTGGACAAGCATCACTACAACATAAAACCTAGATGGACACATTTCAATAAATCATTCCTGAATTAAGGATGAACCATTCATCAAAGCACTTCTGGAAAAATAAGCCATTGAAAAATTTGTATTGGGTTCTTTATTTCAGTCTCCCATTATCTTAGAAAAGAAAATGCCTATCTTCTTACCAGTGTGGGAGTTTAAAAAAAAAAAAATCTCTCCTTACATGAAAGAGAGAGGCTGCAGATTGAGATGCTGTGATTTCCCGAGACCTCACATACAGTTCCTCTGGGTTATTACTCAGAGTAGCCAGAAAGGTACAAGTGCTAATATTGATGATGCACAATTCTTACTAAAGCCATTCTGCAGCATGCCTGCAAACTATACAGATGGTAAGGTTACCAATTTGTCAGATAGGAATTTAAGCACAATTTAAACTCTGCACAGCTACAGATTTGAAAACTTTTTTCTAAACCTCAAAATTATTTTCTTTCATTAATTTTTTTCTCCCCACAGCAGGATTAACTGTCATCTTTACTTTCCTCCCAGCAACCTCAGGAAAACTCCCTTCTCTGGACACAGCTTACTAAATCCCTGCACTAGACCCTTCCTTTCTCTCCTGTTCCCGTGAAGACAAAACTCAGCAACAGCTCTAGCCCCTTCTCCCCCCATCCCTTTTCTTCCCCAGCAGCCCAAGAGATAGGTTGTATGCATGGTGCTTTCTTCAGGGTGGAAGCAGGCCAGTGCCTGATGCTTTCTTCAGGGTGGAAGCAGGGCAGAGCAGGGAACCTGTGATTCCACGGCTTGAAAGGTGCAAAGTAGGTCCATGACTCAGTGAACGCAAGAGGAGAGGTGGGCACACTGCAAACATGCTCACATCCAAAACTCCTTGAAATAGGGTCATAACTCCAGAAATCCTGGTTCCCTACTCTTCCCCATTCCAAAATCCCCTTGCCTTTTCCAGGCTACCTCACCCACCGAGGATTCACCCAATTCCTCCAGACAACCACTGCACCTCACCCACGGCCCAATCTGCACTTTCATGAGAGGATCCCCTCACCACTGAAATGCCTTTATAATTCATCCTGGTACATACAAGACTGTCTGTATGTGTCTTTTTGTGTATATATATATATTTATATAAAAGAGAACAGAAAAAGGCTGGCTCATTTAAGAAAGAAATACATGAATTTTATAAAGCATTCTGAAACACACTGATTCAGACTTGGGATAATTACTATTACATTGTCACCACTACTGCTGCTGTCACCACAGCTATACATACTGAACAAATTCAATTCTGGTTAACTATCAGGAAAAATACTTCCACCCTTCTCTAAGAAGAAACTCAGGCCAACTATTCCCCCTCATCTTTCCTGACCTTGTTCCTATGCTCCATTAAGCACAACATAAGGCAAGTGCCCTTCCTACCAACCCCAGAAGGATCACTTCTTTTGAACAGCTAGCCTCCATCAGGATACAATCGTTTCTGGAATAGGAGAGAAAACACAAGCTGGGTAGGAAAAGGACTTTCAGACAATCTTTAGGAGAACATGAGTTAAATGATGCCTTTCCATCATGCTCTTGGCCAATGCTAGCCCTTGTAAAATAGTGCAAATGAGAAAACGTCCACTAAAAAAGATTTCCTTAGCTATCAATACAGACTGACTGGACAGATGAGCAGAGGCACTGGGCTGCATGGATCAAAAACAGTGTGACAAACAGTTTCTCATTAAACATGTGGCTATATCAACATCTGGTATTTGGAGCTAACATCTGGCTGGTGAGCAGTCACCAACAGTGCTCACAAGGGCTAAATTACAAAGACGAATTCTGCTCAATATTTTTATCAAAAATCTGGACACAGGAGTTGAAGGCACCATCACTTAGTTTGCTCATCATACCACACCAGGACCTGCTGTTGGCTCTTTTGAGGGATGAGAGGCGTTGCAAAGGGATCTAAACAAACTGGAGAATTAAATGGCATAAAATTAAAAAAGAAAAAAAATGCCTGATTCTGCAGCTAGGACAGAATAATGCCAGGCAAAAAGTATAAACTGGGAGAGGAGTGGCTGGAGAACAGTCCTGCAGAAAGGGATCTGGGGGTGCTCTTTGACAACATGTGAGTCAATAGTGTGCCCTAAGAGCCCAGAGGACAAACCCCATCCTGTGTGCATGAAATATAGCATCACCAGCCAGCCAGGAGAGGTGACCATCCCACAGCACTCAGCATCAGTGATGCCTCCCCTGGAGCACTGAGCACATTTCTGGGCCCCACAATTTGAGAAAGATGTGAAGATATTCAAATGCATCCAGGGAAGGGCAACAAAACTGGTGAAAGGGCTGGAATGCACCTCCTGTGAGGAGTGCTGAAGTAGTCAGGCAGTTAAACTAGATGGTCATAGTAGGTCTCTTCCAAATGAAATAGTTTACTTAAGAATAAAATATCTTCTTGACATATTGCTATATCAAATCTTGCCGATTTTCATATAAGAATTGAAGTCCATTTTCCAATTTCATATCAGGAATGAAGACAAGTGCAAAAGCACATACATATGTAATGTATCAGAATATTTTTTTCCAAAGTAGTTTCAGATTGCAGAATGTAGCAGTAATCTTGAACTATTAGTGGTACTGAATGCTTCCACCATAATTAAACATTAAAAGCATTTTAGCAAGATTAAAACAGAAGTAGTCAACTGTTTCTCCATATGGTTACAACCTGGGTTTTACAGAACATGCATTTTGTGGGAGACTTCTATGCTACAACTGCACTTCTTTACCTAACTTTTACATTTTTCATTCAATTCAATTTTTGACCAGGTGAAAGATATCAGATAAAAATACATTCTGTATAACAGATGAAAAAAGCTACGGCAACACTGTACTGCCACATTGAACAGGAGTGCAAAATCAAAGGACCTTTCAGACATCATTCTCCATAGATGTCTCAGTTTTTAGCTACAGCAGAGGAACTGATTTATTAAATTTAATCAGGGTACCATCCAGCAAACATCTAATACATTTCCAGGGCTGGGTCAAATGGAATTCATTGCAACACAACTTATTGCACAAGTGTTATGCAGTCAAATTAAATAAGAGGAGGGTGGGGAATCACCTTATCTCCAATGGCAGACAGAAAACAGAATTTCAGAAAGGCATTCATGAGGAGAAAGTAGATCCTGCATCTTAATTTTTCCCCTGCAACGACTTCTTTTAGAGCACTTCAGACAAACTTTATTAAATTTGTCAGCATTGCATTCCTTTATGTATGGATACACTGTTCTTGAAAGAGGTCAACATGAAACACACAAGCAGGCTTTCAACATCAAGAATGCCTGCCTTTTCTTTTGACTCCTCCCATGAAAAAGAACTTTTTCATGTCCCTGTAAGAGATTACACTGCTCATAAAAAGAATCTGGAGCTTTATCTTCCCACACTCAACTACTCTGACTTCAGCATTCAATCTCTTTAGGCATATTCTGGAAGGTAGGACATTTTTGTTCCTATATACATATAAATGTATATATATGTGTGTGTGTGCTACACTGACATTGACAATGTAGTTCTTTAAAAACTTTGGATGCCAAAGGTTTTACGCTTAGCCATTTAAGTACACATCAAAAGATACATTTTTCCTTTGAAGTCAATAGGAACACTTTGAAATCAACTGCTTACGCAAGTGTCCAAATACTGAGTGGCGTGCTTCATGTTAGGTGCTCAAGGTGAAAAGTTTATCTACATCCTTACTCTTGTAATGGAACCACTGAAGTGGTCTGTGACAAGGTGCAAACATTACAGAATTTTCCACCTAAAAATACAGCCAGGCACTGTCACAAGAGTGAAGCCATTCTGTTCCTACTGAAAGACAGTGGGAATTCTGTCTATTGACAGCCATGGGATTTTTCTGGTGCTCCATCTTTTCTTCTTCTAGGATTCTCTCTCAAAATTGCAACACCTGTCCCCATTCTTAGGTGAGGTGATGATATACTGCAGTTCCAGAGGAAAAAAGAGTCATCTGCTTGTAGTTCTGCCACAAAATTCCCTGAAGTCAGCCTGGATTCTCATTGAACTAGCAGACGAGAATATGCACTACACTACAGATAAAAGGCTTGGAAAGTCTGTAAATTAATTTCAGATGAAGGCAGAAGAACAGAAACACTTATGATCTTCACAGCATTAGAAGGAGTAAGACATTACATCATCAATGTGCCTGGCTCTGTGATGATTATAATGAGGAGGTCAGCCTCCTCTCCTATCACGGAAAGACTCGTATTTTCTATGTGGTTCCAGGGGCATGCACACCCATGCTGCATCGTTCATAAAAAACAAACATCTGCACCTCAGCTCTTTTAAGTACCTACCCACTGTACTGACACCTAAAAACATCCAGGTGCCAATGAAAAAATCTTCTGGGAGCATTAATCCAAAAATAACCTTCAACTACATAGTAGGGCAACATGAGCAAAATCACCAGTGATTTAGGAGAGGGAAGTTCAGCTGACTGCACTCAGTACAGTACCACTGAAGTTGGACATATCCCAGTTGCTCTTAACTGGTAATCTGATCCTAGCTTACAGTACATGAAAAAAGGGGAATAATGCTTATGCCATACATGTATGCAGATGTGCACACAAGCAACTCCATGGATTACAACTGCAAAGTCAGTGTGTACTTACTTCAAAAATACAAATTCTCCATTACTCAACTAACATGAAACTGCGCAATACCGTCATTCCCATATTCACAGGATTTAAAATACTTCCTGTTCTGCTTATCAAACCTCAAGACTCTGTATAAAGTTATCAGCTGTAGCAGGATAAGAAACCTATTGAATGTAAACAAAGAAAATTAGCTCTCAATGGTACAGTGCATTCAGCACTAGATACACCATGTGCTACACCATAGAATTTCTGTGGGGAATTTAGATAAGAGGCTGTTCAATTCTATTGAATCCTAACAGGATGGCAGCAGTGCTGAAGCTGATCTTACAGATCTGTGACTATTTCATAGAGCTATTCTTACTTTTTCTCCATTTGCAATCAAGACAAGGGCATTTGCCTCAAGCAGGCAGGCTTTTCTTCAATAAATGTGGTTTCAGCCAGCTGAAAGGATTAATGAATCCAGGTCAAATTCACTGACTAATTTCATCTGGGAAAAAATAAACTAAGAGCTAGTGTCACAAAACCTCCTTCAGAGGCTGGAATTGTTCCCTCTGTACCCAACACCTCAGTCAGAGTACTGTGGGAAACCTGGGCTCCACCTAGCACTTCCAGGGCAGCTAAAGCCCAAGATCTCAAGTGAAAGGAGATGCTTTCTCAGCAGTTCAAACCTCCATTTTATTCACTTGGACACAGAAAAAACATTCCATGTCAAATGAAGCATCACTTTTATCTTGCCATCTAGAAGCACACAAAAATTGATCACTATCTTTGGTTCAACATTAATTATCAAAATTAACCAAAATTAATTTTGTAATGTTATGGGCTTTGAAATACAGATGTTAAAAAAACCTTTGCACTGTCCTGTACACACTTTTTAGTACAGTAGACTGCTCCAGATGAAATCTAAATTTCATTACTCATCATCTAAAGGAAATATGCACATTTATGCAATATTTCCTCTAATACAGTCAAATTGCCTTTTCATCTTTTCTAACACTATAAAATTTAAAAAAAAAAAAAAGACACCCAAACAACCCCAAAATACCCCACCAACCCACAAAACCTGACTGCAAAATAAAATGTAATTATTTCATTCTATTTAGCATGCCTCTTTGGAGACAATTCCTTCCTTGAAAACAAACAGCTATAAATATATAAATATACCAAAATATTGCTTGCACCTTGGGGTTGTCCCCAAATTTCAGTCCCCTTTTTATTCCCAGACACTCATAACTAAAGTCTATTATTGTCAAATTTACAGTAGACAAGACGTTTTGCAACTGTTGTTGAAGTAGAGTGAGTGAAATCTCAATAACTCAGATCTTGCCCCCAGACAGGTACATCAATATCAATAATTAATTTTAAGTTCCTGCTGGGCTCCTAGGTCTTCTTTACTGTAACAATTCCATTTTGCTTCTACAGCACCTTAACATTCCACCCCCCAAACGCATTTTTACATAAAATATGTGACATCACAAAGTAGCATTTATTCCTCTCAATTCTTGCCTCTCCCTCCTTTGAGCTGTTTCCTTTTTGCAGACAGTAACACACACAGGCAACAAGCTTCATCTTGAGTGTTACTAACACAGTCTTGCTTTTTCTCTCAAGCATATCACAATTTGTAGAAACAACATCACTGCTCCAAAGCACCTAAGTGGGATACCATATGTCTTTGCAACACACTTCTCATGCATCCCATCAGTCTGTTTTCCCTGTAAGACAACAGCCAAGGAAGAGTGCTGTGTGTGCAGCTCACTAACAAAGCATGATCAACTCATAAGCCCTCTGGGGCTTAATGCTGATCTTCATTCTCATTTCTAGCTAGTATTTTCAGCAGCAGGTGCTTTACTTTGGCACAACAACAGCCACAAATCTATTAATACCTTATGAACAAAGCTAAAAAAAGGAATTTTTTGTAACAGTGAAGGTTTCCCCAATGCCTATACACATGAATCACTTCAATTATTATTAGGGTGACATGCACTAACATGCAGGGTAGGTTTGCATACATCCACAGGGAAATCCTCACATCCGTACCAAAGACGGCCACAAGTTTGCTCATCATTGCCAAAGAGACTATTAAGTGGCTTCAGAAGGCACAAAGATCTACTCCCTCTGGAAAATGCTTTCTATAATACACTCTCAAGGGAGACATGGCAGATGTCTGGCTGTGTGTGAAAAAATGAACCACCTTGACTGGTTTAATAACCTACCCTCAATACAAACCATAAAACAGCTGCTTTTCCTGGATTCTTGGAAAGAACTGGAAAAAAACTCCATCAAAGGGATTTGAATGGAAAATACCAAGCCAATACACCAACCTGTGTATGTGCTGTCACACTCTCACTAAAAACTTTCCACTCCTAATTCATTCCCCTGCTCTGTAATTCTGCTTCAGCCAAAACAGCAAAACATCAGCAGAACATATTTCTGACATTTGAGAAAAAATTGATAGATATTTTTATATTTATCAGTATTTTTTGAACATCACTTCAAAAAAAAAGTACATCAAGTAATAGGCTTCTGTTGCAATTGTTTCTACAACTCCATTACATAAAAACAGGTGTGCCAACAGAAGACTAGAGAGCAAGGGGTGAAAGAGAAAAAGCTGAAGAAAAGGAAAACCCACATATATATATAGTTAAGAAAAGCCTCCCAGTCCTTCCTGCTACACAAGTCAAGAAAAGGCCACACAAACCCCCACTAAGCCTGCAATAAATTTATGGCACTTTTGGAGCATGGAAATAAACATCCTTGCAGCCATACCCAGTACCACAGGAGTTCTTTAGTCTCTCCATCCCAGGAACTGTCTTGCAAAGCTTGGCAACAAACTGCTTCCCTGAATGCATTTGAATAAAAAAACATTTAGTTTTCAGTCCAGCTTTTCTTAAGCCGTTTTTCAATCCCTTTTTTAATATTCTTTCAACAGTTACCCCAATTAAAATTTTCCAAATAAACAGCTAAGATATACTACTTCTCCTCATTTACGCTTCCATAATTTTACTGGACTTTTGGGTTCTTTTACTCTCTGAAAGGGGAGATGTGACCTCAAATATTGACATGTTGGATAATTCAGCATTAATCAGATTAAAACCTTGAGAATGACTCTCCTGGTTAATTATCTTCTCAATCCTCCTTCCCATGAAAACAACATTATGGGCCGGTGCTCTTAAACAATGTCAGAATAAATATGATATATTGCTGTCTAGATTGCTCTGTTTGGTCTGTCTTTAAACTGATACAAATTGATTTATTAGTAATGTACTATAAGGCATACTTTGGGCTTCTGGAATCACCAAATATACACAATCAATAGCTACTGTTTTTTCATGGAATCCCTTTTACTAAAGGGATTCATTCAATCCTTGATGTCTAACTACAGAATAAATTTGAAATTTTTTTCAATTTTTAGAAGCAGTTTTCCCACTTGAGACCCTGTGCAGTGACACCTGAAATTCAGAATCCCATCAGCCACAAGATTCAAAGAATGACTTTGTTTTGCTGATGATTTAGAGAGTGTCTGTAAGTGCCCTTTGAGGATGTGAACAGTTTCATTCCTTCATGGTACAGATTTCCCATTTCCTTTCAACATTAGAATCTATTTTTCTCTAGCAGATTTTTCTGTAACGGCCAGGCAGCCGATCTGAAAATTATTTTTCATGAAAAGATTAGGCAACAAGCTACAGCAGCAATCCTTCTTTCCCATCTCCCACAAAGCTTATAGTGAACTTAAATTTTTCAAAAAGTAAGCCCATGTTTGTTAATTACTGCATTAGGCATCTTTTTTGTAGGCAGATTTTTTTTCTATTTTAAGGGTTAAAATTTCACATTTGAAAAGTAAAAGACCTGGCCATACCAACATAATCTCCTTTAACCACATCCCTAGAGCTTTTTTCTACAAAAGCTAAGAAAAGAAACCATACATCTCAAAACCTATTAAACCATTAAGAGGTTTTTTTTGGTGGGTTTGTTTTTTTTTTGTTTTTTTTGTTTTTTTTGTTTTTTTTTTTTTGTCTCTCCTATCCTCTGCATCCTCACACCATCTCTTACAACAAGGAGCCTAATTTCTCCACTCTGGAGAGGACGTTCCTGAAACAGTTTTGGGATTCCTAGCACTTTTGAAGTGTAAAACCAACAAGTACAAAGGAAATTCCCTGGAGTCGAGTTAGTCAATACCATGAAAATTCATGCTTAACACACAATGCTAATGAAGACAAACTATGGTTATTTTACTCTATGCGACATCATTAAAAATTTATTAAAACTACGTATTATTTCCAAAGACTCAGTTTTAAGAGCACACAGACTGAGGCAGTTAGAATAATAATGTGTCTGAAGTGATGAAAGGATTACCTCTGAGAAGCCCCTCTTATTTGTCAAAGGAAAGGTAGGAACCATATAACCCAAACTGATCTGAGTGGCATCCTGTATCCAGCTCCTTCATTTGCCAGGATAAAGTATTTTGAAAATCTGTTTGATCATTGAAACATCTCAGGACACAAATATTTCAAGAAAAAAAAAGCATCCCATTTACAGGCAAATTATTTTCTAAGTAAGTTTTGCAGCTTTCTACCCTTACTATGATTTTTTTCATAGCACCACTTGGATTCAGGTTTTTTTTCTGCACTATCCTCTTTACATCCAATATAAAGGTTTGTGTCACTAAGCCAGCATCATTTGCCTAGATGATGATAAAGAATCCTGTCGTCTGTCATTTTAACACTATTTTTTTTTAAACTTAATTTGAAAGCTGTCTCGCAATTAAATTCAAAGACAAACTGTTGCCCTCTGTCTGAAATGCAATTAAAAAGGAAATCAATTTATCATTAAGAATACTTTCAAGTCCTAGTTTAGCATTTTAAAGCTATTAACATGCACCTACAGTTATGCAGATCAGAAAGACACTTTCACCCCTTCCCCCAATTAATAATATGAAATATTAATCCACAAAATAAAACATACATGCAGTGGCTAACTTGATTACACAGGTATGATTTTACAGGAATAAGCAAGCTAAGGAGTTCATACAAGGTATTTTGTCTACCTTCATTTTTTAATAAAACTTAACCTAAAATCTACATAGATCTCTCTTCAAAGACTAGAAAAGAAAGCACATGGCTCTCAGGGATTGTAAGTTTTTAAAAAGTATTTTTTCTTAGATCTCCACACGGCTGACAGTGTGTTACAGCTGCTTCTATTCAGGTCAGCTTTTATTTAGGGAAATGTACCTTCAAATTTTCTTGACATTAACCTGACCTTTGTGGAACCCAATGAGTTTGTCTTGTTTTACAAGGAGGCACAGGTTAATCTAAATATTTAATCTACTGACCAACAGTATTCTTGAAGTGAGTGTATCTGGCTAAATCTTCAGACTCAAGTAAATTAACAGATGAATGCTGTGACACACATGGCAATAACCTAAAGTTAGAGATACAGAGTTGACAGCAGAAATGGTTGCCCCTTTCTGTCCAACAGGGACAATTAGCAGTTACCTGCAATCAGATAAGAATTAAAATAATTATTAATTTATTAATGTATTAGAGCAGAGTCCAGAGAGCTCTGGTTTCACAAGGAGACCTGGGCATGGAGAGAAGAAAGATAATTGGCATCAGTTTTCTCTATGGTTTCATAGTTCAGGAATCCTTTCAGACACATTTCCACCTACAGTACAACTTCTGGTATAAAATCTCTTCCTTTTCACATGTGAAGCAAGTTTCTTTTATGGACAGACTGTCTAGTAGCACTCACATGGACCATCTGGAGGGTCCAGAATTAGCTTTTTTCCCCTCTATATTCCTTGAGGAGATTTAATCAAATAACTGCATTTCCATTAAATATCATATGAACTTCCACAAGCTTTCTCTGCAAAATTACAGCAATTGTCTATGATACAGAAATCCAGAAGTTTTTCATTATACTTTTTCCTCCTCCACCCCATATTGTGTTTTATACATCTGGAACCAGTAGAAAAGCTATCACATTAGTGTGGGCAATAAGAATCACAGCAAATCCACTTACAGTAGAGACATGCTGTTCCAAAAAAACACTGCCAGTAATAGACTTCTTTTCCCCATCAAAGTTCACATATCTTTGGAGGAATAATGAACTGTTTGCTAGCAGAAAAACAGAAGGGTATATGGGTATATTGGGCATGGGATTTTTGGGCATTTCTGAAAAATCAGATCACTTAGTGACCTTCTGCAATCATGTCATTCAGTAGCAGCACTAGGGCCAAAGGTAAGGTGCAGTTATATGCAGATGGAGAAAGAGTTTTATTTAGTTGAAACTTCTAGGTTTTATTATTTATTTTATTTAGTTAGTTTAAACTTCTAGAAGGTAGTATGATTATATCCTTCCCCCCTCTTAACTTTGAGTGTCCAAAATTTTAACAGCCAATCATACCCATAATTGAATACAAGATTTGATTTTAACATGTTTTCCTTACCAACCAGAAGACTACTATAGATAAATTTGGCTGAACAGAGGCACATTTACCCACTTTTCACCATCTCTCAGAACAACAACCCTCAGACTGAAAAACCAATACATGCCTGTGAAATCCGTGTGCCTGAGATAATACTGGAATTAATATTCTACGAGACACAAACTAGTGCATCGGGCAGCGATGACACCAGATCAGCTGTGCAGAACACCTGCTTGTTGATACCTGTTACAGCCTGTGAGTTTTATCTGGAATTGCAGATAGGAATACAGGTTTTTCTTTCTATTCACAAGTAGCACACTTATCTTTAAACAGTTTGAAGTTTAGCAACTGTATCGGACAAAACACACATGGGACTTATCATTTGCACATCTTCCTTTTGAGAAAGGGCAGTTCCAGAACTGGGACCAGTGAAATTGTGCTACATGGAACATGCCTGGATCGCTGCAACAAGACTCCAAGTGCATCACTCTGTTTTAAGGCAACTGGACTTGTTGAAGGAGGTTTTGGCTGTTGCAGTTGGGTTCTTTCACAGCACCCTCCTTCACTTTCACCAGAGTGAAATAAAAAAAGGCAAACGGTTTTCCTGCAATACATTTTATATGTTTTAAAGCAAACACACAAGTTGTGGAGGAACGTGCTCAAAGACACCTGATTTGCTGAGACATTTCAAGAGGTCTGAGAAATACGTGATGATCCTTTCACTGGAATTGCCATTACACATAGGAAAACAAGTCAAAATTCAGAAAAATAAAAGCATCTTAAACTTGCTTACTATTGTGATTGATTTTGAATGTGAAGAACCAGAATGAACTCTAACATTCACAAACCATGAGACAAGTCATTGTCACAGTCTTTCCCCCTTTAGCTTCGCTTCACTTGTTAGACTGCATTTACAACAGCCTCTCCTACTACCCCTACTGCTAACATCAACTTCTCACCTCACAGAATGAAAACAACTCTTACACAGACTTCTCAGGAAAATGAAAACATTCTTGTAAAGCAAACTCAGAAAAATTCACCCAACATAATATCAGAAGCTACTACACACTTTAGGTGTAATGAAATGCCAGTAGCACTTTCTAGAAATTCTGTGTTCGTTTTGGGTGATTTAGGTTTATTTTTTTTTTTCCATAATGTCAGCCTCTTGTAATTGTGCTGATTTGTTTCAGATGGGAGCGAATTAATTTGCCAGGGTCCAATCACAGAGTCTGGATTCAAACATCAGCTTGAAAATACAAAAAACCTCAGCTACAAATATGATATTATTTTGAAAAAACACACTGGCTTAAATTATCACAAACTCAGAAATCAAGTCACATTCTTCACAAAAGATTTGCTAAACCTAGATTTAGACTAGACAGGAAACAAAAAACCCCAACATGCTGACATGCATCTTCACAAAAGGTGTTACAGCAACTTCATTCTCATACAAGAAGTGCTTTTTAGAAGCTTTTAATACTGCATGCAATAAATGCAGGACCTGAGGTCCACAGGGGGTGTTTTCTCAAATCCTCTTATTCCATCCACTCTGAGAACTCCACAGCTCAAAATTAATGAGTAAGTGTACTGTAGTTCCACAGCAAAGCCCAACTATATCTGTACCCCCTAAAAAACCAGGAAAAAAACCAAACTCAGATCTTTCTTCCTCTGCAACTGCTCTACACAAGTCAGCCTTGAAATATTTATTTGGTATCATGTGCCTATGCCTCACTGTGTCTAAGACTCAGAAGAGCACTCTATCTTCAAATGATAAATGTCTTCTATTGTCTCAGAAAAAATCAGGTTGTCTGTTGCATGAAGGATGTGTGAATATTCAGCGAACGAACCAGTGATACGTTTTGGTCTTGAACAGCAATAGGAGTTAATTGTAATTCCAAGCAAACCTGATCATTTGTAAACTCATTTTTTAAGAAATGTAATTAAAGTACTACATTCATGCATTATACTCAGATGGCAACATTTGTGACATTTTCAATTTGAACAATGTCACCGGAATGGAGAGGTCTGGAATTCACTAATTTCAGCAGAGCCTAGTTATATGATAGTACCGGATTTAAATAGCCAGAATTTTAAGTCCTAACATGTATGTTGCAGCTACTTTTTGTTTCTCTTCACAGAACATTGACCAATTGAATATTTTGGAAGTGAAAGAGTCCAAAGGACTCAAGAGTCTAGACTACATGCTCCTGGCTTGATGACTGTCATTAAGTCTGGTACAACTGGGCTGTGCTACAAGCAAAGTATTACTGCCAGTGGAACAGCAATTTTCAGCCATGCATGAGACTGCTAAGGATAACTATGAGTGTGTTTTTCATATATTTGGTGAAAAAATAGATACTTGCCTCTTACATCTTGGCCCTGGTTTAACAAACTTTTGAAGTGTGTGTGTGTTCATAAAGCAAATGTTCGACACATATAATCATAGCAGGGACTTGCACTTACATTCATTTCAGCACCTCCTGCCCTTTTCAATTAAGTCAGTGAGAAGGAGGCTCCAAAACAGCTTCAGAAATCCAATCTTCTCTTGGTACTTAAAATTTCAGTTCTCCTACTTTTATTAAAATGATTGGCCATGCAGCATTTCAGAAGAATTAGAAACTATACAGAAAGTAGTAACTTCATCAAAATCATTAAAATGCACGAGTATTAGGAAAACAAGAACTTATACAAACCAAAGCTATGAAACTGGGTAAGGCACTCATCTATTATAGACAGACAACTTTCAAGAACAAGGTTCAGTTCAAAGGATGTTCAAAGATTTTTATCACCTTAAACCAGGCTGACTGAGGAAGCCTCTTTTCTTTCTTTGGTTCTTACTATTTCTATCTCCATGAATATTCTCTAAGCTGTCTCACAACTTTTTCAGTCCAACAGTATGAACAAGACGGAGAAATCCATACTGAAGCCTTACCAGTTTCCAGGGATAATATGTAGCATTTGCCTAGCTATCTCTTGTTTCTCAACTCAGAATAAAAACAGGCTTCCTTCCTTCCTCACAAAACTTCTCTCCATGTCTCTCAATCCAAAAGCAGCGTATAAATTCTTGGTCACTCAGGAACATAGATTGGACGTAGTCTTGGATTCAAGGCAGATGTGAGGACCTGTATGGAATTCTATCCCTAAGTGTCCTGTCTCTCCATATCTCTATGCTGGTACTCCTTTCTCTATCAGATCAATGCTTACCAATCAAGTTCCACATTCCAAATAATCTCATCTCCAAAACATCAGTCTTGATCCCAAAACAGTAAATAGCAGTGTCTGCCTGCTTCTACTACTTCTAGTTTTCAAAACAGTACCTTTAAAAAGAGCTTCCTCTATCCTGCCCTTGCCATTTTGTAGGATATTTTCAAAGATCAGCAAAGCTTCCTAATTATCTTTCTTGAAGTCCCCACAAGTCTGCACAGAACATAACTTTTTCTCTTCACACTGATTGTAAACTGTCAGGAACAGAGACTGCCTCTCCCTTCACTCACCTTCCCATTTCCTTTGTACAATGCTTGGGGCAACAAAATCTTGGTCTTTAGCAGAGTTCCTAAGCACTGTGATATTACTGAAAGGAATAAATACACTATACATTAGGCTATAGTGATGTACCACTTGTTAATCACTGTTGTAGTCTCTCCTACATAGGAAATAACACCTTAAGAACTGCCTAGCAACCTAAACTGAATCTGAAATGATAACAGTATTCAGCACTGTGTTTAGAAATACACCATCTCTCTACTAAGATACTCCTACCTTTCCAAGAAGTTAGGACTGTTCTTTCAAAACTCCTCTCAGCAGCAGCTTGCTGCCAATTATACTTACTAGGATTAGGAGATGGTTTAGAGACACCCACTAAGATCTCCTATACCCAAAAAGTTACTAATGACATATGAAATTTTCCTTTGCAGTGCACAGCTATGATCTGGGAAATCGTTTCACTTTTAAGTGATAAGTGTTTTTAAAAGTGTTTAATTTTTAATTCAATAACTACTGAAATCTTTAGAATTCATTAAATATCATCAACATTCTGCTCTCTATATTAAAAGAAAAACAAAACCAACACCAACATACACGAAAACTGCTGACAGTTACAAAACCCTCTCAAAGCAATTTAATGAAAATCATTACATACCTTTTCAAAACTGTTACAACGTAATTAAGAATTTTCTTATTTTAGAATCACATTTCTAAGACCAAATAACAAGTGGTGTTCTAAGATATGCCTTTATAGAATTCAAGTATTTAAATTGCTTAAATCTTAAGGTAGGCTATAATCCACTGGTTACAAAAATCAGCCCCCTAACTGACACATTCAAGCAATTTTTATGCGCCTTTGCACATTCATAGAAGAGAAACAGCCACCCTCCCATTTGAATGAATCTAGATCACAAAGGCATTTCCTCTTTCTCCCTTTACACTAACAAATCCCCCAAAGACTACAGACAAGTTTCCCATCACCACAGGGCTACCAAGGGCAAAAACCAAACTTAATGAGGCTAAACGGAGGCCTTCTTTTGCAGAAATGTTAATCTCACTTTTAAGAGAAAGGGAGGTAAAGAGAATCCCATAAAATCTGTATAAAATCACTTGTAATAAAAACATTTACAGATTTCTTTTGTGTAAGGTTACCATGAAGGGCTTTAATTCAGAGGAACTAGTGGGAATACTGTTCCTCTTGTTAAAATATATTAATTAGTGTAATATATACAGTTGTCTCCTTTGAAAAGCAAACCCAATGAGAGAGAAACCCGTGAGAGGAACAGCAGGGTCCTGCAAGGACCCACCCCCAGTAAATCTCAGATTTACTCCTCTGAGGATGGAGTCCCAGAAGCTGCCTATCTCTTCATCCTTAAAACCTTCATTTACAGGCATAAATAACAATGGCATAATTATTAGCTACAGCAAAGAATCAGACTTCAAGAAGAATTGCTATGATTCTTATCTGTCTCTCAAAATAGCCAGTCTACAAACTGGCATCTAACTTTAAAATTGCAGATTTTTAATGAAATCCCTAAATGTACTTCCCAGGTCTGATACGTAACAATTGCTAAGACACTGGTCTTGATGCTTCATTTCACATATGCATGTGGTGGATTATCCTGATCCCTAGAGTTTGCAGCAGCAATATAAGTACAATTTCTTCTATGTGCTGGCTGACTGACAAACAGCAGGTTTTAGCAGTCAGCAATCACCTCTGGACTGCTTATTTCAGGGGAAAGTTTTTTAAACCATAATTTTGGATACTAGTTTAAACTGTAAGTGCCCACCACAAAAGACATCTCTACCTGAAACTCGCTCCAAAAATCAAATTATTGGGGGCTGCAAATGTGTTTTGTATGTATACAGCCAACAGTGATGTTTTCCATTTCATGCTTCTGATTTCCACATAAATATATTTGTATCCACTCTCTGCAGATCTGCTACTAAAAGATGTACAGCAATAAATGTACAGATGGTATTAAGAAGCAAAAAATAAAGTCTATAACCTATTTTAAAAGAAAACCCACACCATCAGACAAGATCATTCACATTTCTGCGCATACTGTTGTCATAAAGCTTGTGTAAGTCCAAAACATACCAGTCCTTTAATTAGCAGTGCCCTCTGCTACAAGAGCTCCTGAGGGTTAGGAGGGGTAAGAATCATTAGCCTTGTAACTCATGTAACAATTCTGATGCTGCTCAGGGAGAAAAAGTAGCCGGTTTACTGCTGACTGGACTAGGAATAATCGTATTTTTGTCTCTTCTGTCTATTATACTTCATGTCTTGGTACACATGCAGAGCAAACAGTCAGTGAAGGCGTTAATTTACAAGTCAGTTTTTAGAATCCAGCCACGCTTTAAAGTCATGTTTGTTTAATCACGGCTGCCACCTCATATATACAGAAATGATGCCAACACTACCATGTTTTTGACTGCAAGCTTTTTTTCTTAAAAAGCACTGAAAGGACCAAGCTTGATCAAACTGTGACTCAAACTAAATAGAGGCTCCCCTTGCTGTGAGGCCCTTGGTTTTTCTGAACCTAAGGAGCATTCATCCACCATTCTGGCAGTTAGCTAGCCATGCCAACTTTTTAAAGGTGTAACGTGGGGAGAAATGAGGAAAAACACGTCAGACTCCGAGCCTGTTAAATCTTGCAGGAAACTTCCCACTGAAGTAAAATAATTTGTGAAGAAGGAAACAGGTAAAGGTTTGTGTGGGAAGAGGACTAAAGGAATACAGGATGCAGACCCATTCTAGGTTCTATATGTATGTAAAAAGGACAGTTTGCCCAAGTGCTCCCCTAACACCCTTCCTAATATTTTCGGAAGTACTGAGGGTTTAGAGAGGTGTATTCCATCCTAACTCTTATTAATACATTTTACAGGTTATTTTAGAAGCAGAACTACATCTGCTGTATCAGTGATCACAATTTCAATATGTACCTCACCAAAAAAAAAATTAACAAAAATCAACAACTTTATGCAACTGCTCTAAACACCCCATTGCATATTGAGTCAGCAACAGCACAGAGGAAAACACTATGAAAATTAACTTGCTGTCATATCTCCTGTGGCATGTTTGCTTTTCTAACTTGACAATCTACCAACTAAGTACTTACTAGAGCCATACTTGCTTGACTTGTGTGTAAAAATATCACTGAAGAAACACATAGCCCCACTGAAAGCAAAGTAAAAACTCTTATCCCAAAAAATTCCACACATAGGCCAAACAGAAAGAAACCCAACACTGGCAAGCAAGCCTATAAAACTTTAATTTCAATGCTACTTAAACAAATGTGTCCAAAAAGCACTCCCCTCTCCCCCAAACTGAGTTAGCAGCAAAGTTTATTTTTTATCTTGGCGATACCTCTCAACTTTAAAAACTATAAATTCCTTGAAATAAAATCATCTGACTGAAATGCTTCAATATTACCATTCTATGCAACAAGAGAGAACTGGAAATGAGAGTGTTGCCAATCTCTTGCCTCCTTGGAACCTTTCTCACACAGACAAGAAGTACTTGACACCAGCTTTCGAGTTTGCTTTCTCCTTTCTGAATGTGGGGGGGAAATACACATTTCTGATACCATCTACAGGCAGCCTATCTTCTAAATTGAATTCAACTGTAAAGATGGCAGTGAACAAATCCTGGGGTTCTAAAAAGCAGTATCTATGAAAAAGAACCAATGAAGCAATGTTATCTACCACAAACAACTAAACCATATTGAACTCACAAGGTGTTTAAGATCTGAGCAACTGAGAAGCAACACTGGAATTTCCAAAGATCAACGAGACTGTTACCACAAAGTAAGGGGAAAAGTTATTGATATTTACAAATCTGCTCTTGAAGACACCTTGTGATAGAGATGCTGTACCCATCAAACAAAATCAGTTCCAGTGCTTACCATGGAACTGCCTTCAACAGGGAGAACAAGAAATAATCACACCACTTAGTTTTCCTTTTAAGTTCTTTTTTAAGTCTTTGAAACCCTACTCCTCCCCTCACTTGTAAACTTGTATCCATTCTAATCTAAACCACTCCAGAAGCTCCCTTTCTATCTACAGGCTTTCTTCTGGAGGCCGTGGTAGAAGTGCTTGAACCTTTCTCACTGGAGCCATGTCCGCATTTAAATGCTTCCCAGAATGGGACAAAATTCTGCAAATGATACATTACTGAGAGAAGGAACCATTTCCCACAGATAGCCTGTTTTGATATACACACATGCTGTCATTTCTCAGACCAGCAGAACACTTAACTTACACTTATCTTGGGACTGACTACAAACCCCAGAAATTTGCATGCGACAACTGAAGATTTAAGTGCTCATCTAAATTCTTGAACTCAAAAAGGAAAAAAATAAAGGGCTATAAACATACATGCATGGACATGAGTGTGCCAGTATATTTGTATGGCTGCACAGGCAAATAAGTAGCTAAGCACCTAACACCTCATATACATGTAATACCTACCCTATTAACACATCCAGCCAACAGCAATATACATCTCTTTGGGGAACTGGCACCTTCGTCCTAGAAATTGCAGCCCAATCATTATTTTAATGGAAAACAAGAAAGTAACTTAGAAATGTCTCACTTTATTAACCAAGGCTTTCTCTCCTGCCTACATTTCCTTGTATCTCAACAGCCATCTCTACATGCAAAGAATACCCCTAGAAACCAAATAAGCAACAAAAGTGCAAATGGCTTGTTCTGCCTCCTGGTTCATCAGAAGAGCTACCTCAAAAGTGTCATTACTGAAAGTGATTCCTGGTGGGAGGCAGGGAGAAGGGAACTACATTGAATACAGCTTTGTTTTCCACTTGTTAGTGTGAGTTGCAACACTTCCAAGTAGAGAGAAAACACACCTTCTCTCACCAGCAAACAAAACGTGTGGAAGACAAAGAATTCCCTTTCTCAAAGTCGCTTTTTTTCCCATATACCTTAACTACAGTGGCTTAAGCAAATATATTTTCCAATTCAAAAGTAAGGTCAGTCAAACAAGCAGTGCCACAGAACCTGCAGTGCCACACCACCTGCAGAACCTGCAGGTCTATCAGGAAGAACAAGGCAGGGACTATTTTAAGTTGTTAAATGTAGTAGTACTGTAAGGGGTTTAGACTAAGTGCAGTGTACTGTAAACCCATCCCAGTAACAACCCAAAACTTGTATGCTATGCAAAACAGATTTGTAACCCTTGAAAATTAAGTATTTCAATATGGGCAGTACTCCATCACCAACCACTAAATCCACAATACCTTAACACTGGATTAATCAGCCCAACAACAAAAAGCAAAAGACCAATAAATAAGGCCAATATTTTTCAATGACCGCAGTATATTCCAAGAACCCTGTAAATTACTTCACCATATGAAGTACTGAAATTTGATAAAGTTCTCATTCAAGCAAAATTAAAATATTGCTACCAAATCAAGTAACAAGAGATCAAGTCTCCAGAGAAAATTTGCTTTTGATTCCATAATAATGGAAATAAGATAAATTTTCACAAAGTTAGCTGTAAAGAACTGTTGTTTCCTTGAAATTTAAGAGGACACACTTGGGTAAGAAGGTCAATAATTCCTGTAAAAAGGCTAGAAGAAAACAGTAATAAAACTCTGAGCACTCTACTCCCTTGATATCCTCTGAGACCACAAGCATCCAGGAATGCTGTACAGCACTGGGGACACTTTTTTGCCTATAGCAAATCTCCTGTTTCACTCAGCCATTTATCAAAATTTTAATGAAAAGCTTTCTAGTAAAAATGGGGGCTTCTTTGGTTTTGGTTTGTTTAGGCTTTTCTTAAAGTTTCACGTCAAGAGAGGTATTTGCTCAAAGACAAAATTTTCTGTGGTTTTCAACCACCTTTCTTGGTAAGCAAGGTTCTAAGATTTTTCAAGTTCCAAACTTTTTATGAGTTCTGTAACTTCCAAAGGTATAAGAATTTTCCTAGTTCTTCTGTTTAAAAAAATTTCCACTGATAGTCTGTTCAGTGATACTTTTTTAAGAAAAACAATTAGTTTATCTATAATATACAATCATATATCCTTACCCAAGCTCCAAGTTTTTTAACAATAATCACTGAAAAATACACTAAATATGAGTACAGGTTAGAAAGATTTTATCTATAAACACTTTTAAGTACACTTTGTTTCTATAATTCATCCCTTGGGAAAACTTTTTAATAATTATTTTCATTAAATGTGTTCAGCTGTTGAAAATCAAGCAAACCAGATTTGTATTTATTTTTACTCCTGATGCACATATTGAATGGGCAAGTAGAAGTGATATTATTGTGTTACTAGTAAAAAATATTGTCATTGACCCCAATAACAGATGTTCAACTTGTGCTAAAGAAAAAATTCATACTACCTTGTATGTCATGTCAGCATAGAATACTACTGACTTCCATCTCACTGTTTTAAAACTGTTCTCAAGTGACAGTAGAATAAGCAATCAATTCTTTCTCCCCATAGTTAAACCAAGAAGCATTTTTAGACTCTGGAAAAACCAATGTCATAAGATTTTGTTTTGTACACAATTGAAAAGTAATTGAAAGGTAAAATGCAGCATATATAATAAATGCAAATAAACATGAACTGCCTGCTGCTGGTCAGTCCATCAGCAATTGTATTTTGTAGCATGTTTAGAAAAACTAATTTATGTCCCTTCTTTCTAATCAAAGAGCATGTAATTAATTTTCCCTGTGGGAAAAAAAAAGTAATTTTATTCAGTTCAATCATTTGACAGCAAATTAAAAAAAAATTATATTTTACCAAAACACAAACATCTGGGATTTGGAACCCCTAGTTCTAGCCGTCCTTCTGCTTGCATTTCAGAAAGAAAATGGGGGACAGTTATTTAGAAGGTATATATTTATACATCATTCTTCGTGAAATTGTTGTTTTACGAAGAACCCTATTTCACTTCACAAAAGAGCAGCCATTCTCCCAACAAGGCAGCTGAAAGCATCAACAAGTAAATATCCCCCTTGCTGTGCCTATGGAAACGTATGCTCCCATCAGGGCCTCACTCAGTGTGGACACAAGTGCTGCTGCTGCTATGGTATAATCTGCACCATCTCAATGGGTGGAAAAAACCTGTTGCTTTGCTGGGTGGAATATCTGGTTCTTTACTGTTGGTAGCTGTTATTTGTTACAGCTTCCCTGACACAAGACGAAATTGTGACTGTTTTGTAGTGTAGCAATCTCTCTTTTTGACTGCCTTCAATGGCCCTTAAATCATGTTGCTGGAGATGCCTATTTGAGGGGATATCTGTCTTCACTTGAAAGACAGTGTTCTTTAGAACCTGCAGGAATTTTCTGAAAGAGTCAGAAAAATTTTGGCTGCATTAGTTCCTATCCAAGCGCTGTAATTGGTAACTGCCTAAATTAAACAATTACAGTTCATCTCAAAGCATGATTAATAGCAACATAATAGCATCATAGCCACCCCTCTTTCTCTTTTCAAGTCCCACATTTTACAAGACAAACACAGAAGATGAAGCATATTTAGTGAATGCAAATCAACACGAACTGCCTGCTGCTGGTCAGTGCATCAGTAGTTAGTTGTATTTTGCAGCATTTTTAGGAAAATTACTCATGGTCACCAGGTTACTGCAACAAACACAAACTACATGTCTGGGAAAAGACTGTGAGTAAAATTAAATTTTGTTTCTAGCACAAGAGCAATCCATAGGAAGTATCAGAGCTCAGGCCCTAGCTGCTGTCCTTTCTGCTCTACAAAAAGCAGGAAATGAAAGAGAGAGACAGCACTCAACAGCAACACGATCAAGCAAGGAGGGATGATAACAGCTTTTGAAATTATTCAAGTCCATCTGTGTGCCTTTAGGACCTCAACATTAACTTCTACTACAGACCATTGGTCTTGACAATCTAACATGTTTCAACAGAGATAACACAGAGCCTGATAGTTCCCATGGGTTTCAAGGAACACTGCTTTCACCACAGAGGAAGCCAGCACATGCACTATTTTCATGCCTGTGTAGTCCTACTGTCAGGCCAGAAGAGAGTGATGCAGAACTGCAGTTACAATCAGTGCCTTGCTTAGAGAATACCTTACTGCTGGTTCCCACCAGCCTTCATCTTCCTGTAAATCCCTTGTCAGCACCACACTGCATGTTAGCACCCTCTGGCAGGAAAATATCCAGGCTATGCACCCTCCCTGCTCACCACTTTCCAGAAGCTGAGGATATGCCACACATAATAATTGACTATATGGGTCACTTAGGAGACATCCCATAAATAAGGGACATTTACCCACCTTGTGCCACTGTTTAAGTGCCCAGGTGATCTGTCCCTTAACCCACTAAATCTGGACATCTTAGATGAGTATGCATCTTAGATGTGCTTCAGACATGACACCCCCAGACATGTCACTTTTCATTCCTTCTTGACAAGGCTTGCATCTACTAAGTTTTGAGGTGCCCTTTCAGCAGATTACACTTCAACATATCCTGCTGTCATCCATTCCTCAGACTGAGTGAGCAGTAAGCACTGAGATAACCTCTACAACACCAAAATCCACCTTAAGCTAACCTCCTCCAGATGCTGCAGAGAATAGCTGTATGGAAAAACATTAGAAGATTTTTTCACTATTTTTTCTCTTTTGACTGTGTCGTTCCCTAACCCCTCTTCATTATCTCTAAAAACAAACCAGGCACCTCATTATCATGGTGCATTCCTCCTCACATATCCCAGTCTTTGACAACTGGATTTTCTTCCAAGTATGGGTGTTTCTTTAACAACACAGACTGAAGTATTCTCCACTCTGCTACCACACTACTGAAGCGCACTGAAAATAACTTCAACGCCTGGGCTGAGCACGGATCTTTCTCCAGAAGGGAAGTCCACAGACTTTGGAACCAGGCACAGGCAACACAGGAGGACTACAGAGACGTTGTTCACCACTCTAGGGATACATGCAAAGAGCGGAGAGCAGCCCTGCAGAAAGAGATCAGAGACTGAGTTGGTGGCAATTAGATGATGAGTCAACAGTGAGGCCTGGGAGCCAAAAGGGCCAACAGTGACCCGGGGTGCATCAGGCACAGCCACCAGCCAGCTGAAGGAGACAACTGCCTCACTCAACACTGCACTGCTTGGTCTCACCCCACCTGCGTGCAGCTTGGGGCACCTCAACAGAAGGACATCAGACTGAGTGTCCATATGACACTCAGTGAGTAGTGGAAGGTATCAAGGGTAAGCTTTACAAGGAGCAGCTGATGTCACCTGGATTGTTCAGCTTCAAAAAAGGGAACATTCATGTTAAGCAAATGATGACTTTTCAAGCATAGCATCAGCAAAGTGGAAAAGGGGAGATCTAGTTCACTGATTTAAAAGAACACACCACCTTTAACAAAGGGATCACCTCTTGTTCAAGTACAAAAATCAATTTGAGCAGAAACACACATGCATACACAGATTTCAGTCATGCTGGCAAGGAAACTAAAATGAAGGTCCAGCTGTATACAGGGGTCTTTTTTTCTTATCACTCAGAACTGATGTTCTGAACACCTCTGTACAATTTTTAGTAGCTATATCTAATCACTTTAAATGAAAAACATGCCTCAGAACACTCATTGGTCTGAAAACTATGAATTAAATTGTGAGAATACATAATTTCTCCATGAAGATAAGTAAATTTTAATAATTTTTATTGTTCAGATTGTCCCCAAATGCAGCCAGAACTCTTAGGAGTATTACAAAACTAGTTCTGTACTCCTAGAAATAGATACAGACATAATGTTCTTGCTCAGAGACTAAAAAGACTAAACAATAAACCGAACAGCAAATGAACAAAAAATAGTATTTGTACCATGGAAAATAACCATATATCAAAGCTAAAGTAGATGGTAATGGCTGCAACAGTGAGGCCACACTTGGCCAGAGTAACTACTGATTTCACTTAAAATCTTTGGGATTATTAATGTGCCTGAAGTAATGTACATCCCCATATCAGGTCTGATTATTGTCACAGTTTTAGTTAAAAGCATCTTTTCACCTATCTTCAGCTAAAAGTAAAATACTGTTGGATATCAGAAATTGTGGGAGCAGGAGTGGCTACTTCTATACATAGGTGATTTGAGCTGACATTGCCCACCTGTTCAGTTAAAAAGAATCTTGAGGACAGGTTGTTTTCAAAACAAAAACATACTCTAAAAAAGTTCCCAGAAGGTTTTTAGGAGTTTATGTTTTTACAACTATGTTCACTTGATGACTCCATTATGTCCTATAGTATGGATCAAAATGGAGCAGAGAAACGATTACAAAAATTAGAAAGCAGAGGCAAGGAATGTATTTGAGAAAAACTTCTCCTCCTCTAGACAGCAACTACTCAAAATTATGATTACTTTGTCATATGCACACTTGCGTTAATGTATTTGCATCCATATTTAACAGATGCAAGAACTCTCAAATCTGAAGACTTCTATTCCACCCTAACAGTTCTGTACAGGGACATAGTCACAATACAGAACTGTTACTTCATTGTCCCTGCTCTAATTCACTAAGTGCAATATTTCCTCTAAGATGCATTCCTTTAAGCCCACTGTGAGAGAGCTTTTCCAGAGTGTTTCAGTTGTTACACTACATATTGAAAACAGATTGATTACTTATTAGCCTAAAGTGGACTTAAATTGTTTGAAAGACATCAAAATACCACCTTGTAGCAGCAAAACAAATTTAAGGGATAAAAAAAGTGAGAATTTCAGTCTTGCTCTATTTCTTTCTTGTTGGTGGTTCAGTTTTCAAGGCTCACACTTCTTTTTAACTGCCCACTGTAATGACTTATTGTGCAGCCTCTTAATTGAATGTGATTAAAAAAAAAGTTCTGACCATACATTAGGACATGACTCAGACTGGAATTCAAACTAAGGAACTATGCAAAGCTGTCCTAAAGTGAAATCCACAATAGTCAGACTTAAATACTGATCTCTCTTAAGATTACTCTCTCTACACTACAGAAATACAGTGTACTTACATGCTTGCTGCATTGGAAAAACATTTCATCTTCACGCAGAGAAACCTTTCCAGGCTTCTACAAACACGGCTGTCATTGTTACAAAGCCACCAACTCTAAGTAAGTATTGACAATGGCTGTCTAAGCACCAGTTCATTTGAAACTGATGCCATACCCACTGCATTTTTCAGTCTCTCTGATTCATCAGTATTCTGTGTGCCTGCTCACAGGAAACATATTCACGATAATCCTCACTGAACAGAGATGTCTTCATAAACACATATTGATAGCTACATCAAACATCATGATCCATTTCTGTGATAGCACTGCATTTGTGCCAACTAAAGCCGTTCTCTGAGCTGTGTGTTATTAGCTGACACAAACAACTATTGAGCATCCACCAGGAGAGAGAACAAATAAAAGCTGAGTTCAAGCTCACCACTGCCATAAGGACCACCTTAACAACGACCCCACTTTGGTCTGCACTTGAGTTTGTGTGCACAGAGCATATTTCCTGGTACAACAACCAAATTAGGAGCCAGAAAGTATTTCTACTGAGAAGGGTATCCTGTCTGAAAGGTGAAGGGTATGAAATAAATGCTACATTAATCACCTCTACATCAAGCTGAAGTGATAGCTCCCAACAAGTCTCCCTTCAACTGGCAGTAACGAGTAGAAGAGCAGTGGCACTGAAAACATTGAAGGAGCATTTGACAAAAAGCATCAGAAACTGACAGCACAGTTCCTCCAGCCAACACCAAACAGTATTTGTTACTGTGATGCCATCAGGCATCATCTGGATGTAAGCTCTGTGACTGGAGAAGAAAATATTAATACACAGGCTATGGAGTTTATCCTTTTAATCCCCTGTGGCCATACCACTACACTCAGGTATCAAGGCTTCCTCTAAGATCAAGGGAATCAGAACAGGAGCTTACTCAGAGACTAAGGGCACAGGGTGGGGAGGAAGAGAAGTGCCTTCAAGCAGCTGGTTCTCATATTCTTAAGAGATTGTTAGAGGTTCCAGCTGAAGGAAATACCTCCTCAACTTAAGAGGTATACACATTGACTTTCAGCACTGCAGTCTGCTGTGAGGATCCCACCATCACCCAGCTGAGGCACTGATACCTAAGAAACTCCAAACTTCCTAGCAACATAACTAGTACTGCTAGCACAAGCAAGACCTTTGTAGCCAGCTAAGACCTTGACCATAAACATTTCTTTAGAGAGTTCAGTCAGTGTCCTTCAAGTTATAAGATGCTGTTCTGCTTTCAGATACACAAATCTGTCACCACTCCAATGGCAGCCATACCTCTGATAAGGTATTTTAGTGTTCAATTTTCAGTACAATTTTCTGTTTTCAAAATTTCTTCTGTGTTCCTCAAACACAGGCCCCCACTCTTCCCCACACCCAGTTTTATAAAGATCTTTTAAATAGCAGTTTTCCAGCATAATCTTAAGTAGAGTGTGCTGAGAAAGAGACTATGCTTATTAAGGAAACCTAATTCATAAGCTAAATCTTTAGCATATACTTATGGTATGATTTTTTTTCTGTGCTTTTATATTCAGAGAAGGAATATTGAAAATTCTCAAATGGGAAGAAAAAATGAGCGGGGCTGTTCTTAAGATGACATAAACCAAAAATGGCAGAACAGCAAAGGTCTTAAAACTACAGTTTTAAGTCTTATTTTCTACTGTCTTCCTTCTATTATATTTACAGCCCCTTTATCCTGAGAGTACTAAAACTATTTAAAAGGGTAGAAAGTGACAAGTTCATTAACAAAACAACAAAATAACAAAACAAAACAAAAAAAAAAAGAAAGGGAGATGCGAAAAACACTTCGCTCTCACAAATCTTTGCTGATCAGAAGAAGCACATCCCACGTATCAGGAGACTGAAACTGTACCTGGCATAAGCCTGTTATTTCAGTCAGCAGAAGCAGTGGATCAGCCACCTGGTTTTATGCAGGCTTCCTTGCTAAGGTGAGCTGTGTTGTACACTGCGGCACCGTGACTTGGCAGGCAGCCCGCTGTGTGTCCAGGATCGGGCAGAGTGTGACAAACTACCAAAACCATCACACTGCTAAATATATACACTGATACACAGTCCTGTGTACTGCATTAAAAAGAGAACCAAGGTTCAAAGAGAAAAATCATTTCACACCCTTCTCCTCAGTAGTTCCTCAGCTGAGCTTGTAGAAGAGCCACAGAAGTGGAGGGGAAGCCACTTAGAGAGACTCATTAAGAGTCCATAATTATTCCATAGACAGTCTTTACAGCCTCCTCAAGAACCTGTTAATCTGTGATGCACTCTCCTCTGTAAACCAAACCAAAATACATCGTCAAAGGTAAACATCTATGAAAAAAAAATTTCCAAGTCATATTCCCAAAACCCCAAATTTTAATTCCTAAGCACCTAAAATAATACACAAATCATTCAAAAAGTCTTCTAATATACTTGCCCAATATATTAATTACAAGATCACAGTCACACATAACCAAACTAAAATAATTCTAATGTCTAACCAAAACTGAAGGCAGTGATTTTAAAAGACCTTCATCTATGACCTCATGAAATAAAATCTATACTTTCTTCATATCTGTCAACTTCTCAACCAATTTTAAAGACAATGCAGGGTAAAATATTATTACTTAAAATCCGCATTGCTTCTCGGTTCAGCATATCTAAGCAGAAGTCACTGAAATAATTGTATTCATTTTCAGAAGATTCTAAAATAAAAAGATCCCAGTTTCATCACCACTGTTATTACACTCTTTCTTCATTCTATTAACTGTTTCTTTGCCTTAAAAATAGCTGTCTTCCTATATTTGGTAATTATAAAAACATACATTTCTATCTGGAAAAAAAAAAGTTTAGAGCTGTCTAATAACTTCAAGATTCTTCAAAAAGTTTAAAAAGCATCATCATCTGTTTCAAACCTTTCCCAGCACAAGAAGAAAGTGTTACATAAAAAACATGCGTGCAAAACTCAAAACTACATGTAAATGCCTCCTTCTATAAACACATTTGTACATATAAACAAGAAACAATTTTACTACAACTCCAACCCTAAAAAAAAAAAAAAAAAAAAAAAAAAAAAAAAAAAAAAAGGAGGAGCAGACAAAGTAAGTTTTATAGTGTACATCCCAGACAAGGTTGTCTTCTAACATATTTTGATAGCTGTTTTAAGGAGAGCATAATGATCAGGTTTTCTTCATCAACATGATAGATGGAATAAGTTGTTTGCTTCACAAATGAGGAAATGGTAGTCTGCCTACTAAAAACTAGGTATCTATGGAATTATTTCAATAGTAGATTATTTTACCTTAGGCACACCTATGCACTAGAAATTTCTTGGACTGTATGTTCATCTATTTACAGAGCAGCACTTACTTTTTAGCTAAGGAGACTATTTACATGAGGCTGAAGCACTTAATCACAAAATTAACGCAGATCAAACAACTTGTTGAGCCACGAATGACTACCCACTTGAGTTGTGAATCACCTGGAAGGAAACACTTGACAATGACAGCCTAGATACTTCTCCTTCAGAGGCCAGTAGCATGCATCAGATGATCTCCTGGAGTATCAGCCTGACCAGCAACTTCTAAAGTTGCTCAAGTCTACAGGGGCAAATAAAAAGCACAGTATTTACATGTGAAGTATATAAAAAACTTGCACTTTCAAGCTGGACATTCTGTTCTAGAAATTTGTCCTGACATTTATTTTGATTAAGCTCTCACAAACAGCTGGTTCTGCTTAACTTAATCTCATTAAAAGTCCCAAGCAGATGAATTTAAGGAGGCTCTGTTCTACTCTAAGTCTAACCTGTAAAAACATGTGAGTCCACAAGTTTCCTAACAACAAGCCTTCATCATCATGTTCACTGTATCTTCCAACAGCAAGCTGCAGCTTTAGTTGTATTGAGTGAGAAGTGTTTCTCTCAGCCTGTGTTATTCTATTTCTTCTGGCTTCTTATTTGTAGTTTTAAGTAAGCAGACAGATTTCCTTTTTTGTGGCTGACAGGAAATCAACTGAAATGATTAAGGAGAAAGGTGCTGTGTGTCAAGAAGCCTTCCCTGAAGAGACTAGTTAGCAACATGACTCAAGGTCTGTTGCAGCAGCCCTCTTATTAGAGGGTAAAAATGAGCTGAGGCACAAACTTCTTTTAAAACACAGCATACAAAGGGTCCTGGTTTATTCCTCTTCACAGCTTAGTCATCTTAACTCCAATCATTTGCTGACTCTGAGCTGCAGCAAGCTCCTACTGTAGGTTTCCCTTGCAGCCTCTGACTGCTGGATATTTCCAGCTAAACTGTGACTACATGCATGACTGCATTCAGACTCTGAATGCAGGCTTTTACCCAGCTAGACTGTGACTGCAGGTTCCAGCAACAGGCTCCAACTGCCCACCCAGACTGACCTTGAAGCAGTCATTCTCCCTCCCCAGGATCCTGCATCATATGTCTCCTTGATGCTCCTTGAGATTCCTCTTCCATGATGATGCCACCCCTACCAGCTAACCTGCTCTTTTATCTCACTCACCCTTATTGGATACAACTGTTACTCATCAGGGTAAGGCTGGGTAATCAATACAGCTGTTATTTATCAGGGGCAAGGCTGTATTGGTTAATTAACACAGCTGTTACTTATCAGGGGTGAGGTCACCTGTATTCCCTTCTCCTACAGTCTGTGTGCATTAAAGTGTGATGGATGATTTCACAGGGTTGACATATATGATTCTATCTGGTAACCTAAAATGTCCTATAAAAACAGCTTCTGTCAGCCATGATGTTTTCAGATTCAGGTGGTTTTTTACTGTGCTAAGTATAGACAAAATAGGCAGGTAAGCTCCAGCCAGTAAATTTAGAAGGGAGTGAGAAAGAAGATGAGTGCTATAACGCAGGTTTATCAGTGCTGTTCTGGCAGTACATTTCCAAGAACGCATTAACCTTTAAGGAAAGGGATGGGACATAAGTATAGCTAAACAGAACTCAGTCAAAAAAGCTTTAGAGACCCTTTAAGGAAACAGATGCATATATTTCCCAATTTAAGAAAGACAACAAGAAAAAATAAAACCAAAACCCAATCACAGACACTACAAGCATTATTCCCGAAGTGGGCTTAACAGCAACTTCTCCCACTGCAACACTCACATTGCTTGAAGTGCTTTGACACTTCAGTAGTTTGAGATGGACCAGTGCCACAAATAAAAAAGTAAAGAATATATATAATATTATCCTCATATATTATAAGAACAGTTAGTGCAGATAATCAAGCCTTCCTTCTAACATGCCTTGTTTGACATAACTGCACAAGTTTGAATTTATTCAACTCAAGAAATAGAAAAAAACTTTTGTTAATAACACTTGCAATCAAATCAACCTTTGCTGCAGCACCACTGAGATCAATAATATTACAAAAGAGAGAAATCTGGTGCAGTCTGCTGTCAATCAGTTCTCTTCTGAGCCACATTATGTTTCATTCACCATGCTGCACACCATACTTCCTTGCCCAGAGGGAATAGAATTAAAAGGTCATCCCTTAGCCAATAAAATACATATTTAGGCTATTTTATGGGGAGGAAACAGTATCTTTAAGCAGTCATCCAAAGAAGACAGGCTACCCAGAAGGTCGAATGCTGCTGCACATCAATAAACATCTTGATCTAGGAACTGAAATGAAAAATATCAAACCACCGAAGGTATGAAAGGAGGACTCAGAGACCTGTCAGAAAAATTACAAAATTAGAGCTGAGCACTGCATTCAGCAAATAGATGATACAGAGATGGCAGAAATAAGTAGTGCTGGGAGCTAGGTTCAGATAATTCTGAAATTTTCAGTAACAGGAAAAAACCCCCACCATTTTGGATACTTTTTATATCTATCTGCATTTTCTCTTAAGTCTCCCTACTGGTAAACACGCAATTCAGCTCCTCTTTTCTTTCTTTACCTCTTCAGTCTTTCCAGGACTGCTACACTGTAAGCATAATTTTAAAAAATAAATAAATAAAAGAGTAATATCCTGCTGATAGCTATTTCGTGATTCTTTTAATCCCAAAATATAGCTTTCTCCTCCATTCTTTCAGCCTCACTAATTGAAAGGCTCCAGGGAACAGTTCTCATGGAAATAAGAAAGAGCACCTAAATTGTACTTGTATTGCATGTCAAAACAAACATTATATGCTTAAGACAACCAGAACAGCACTGGAATTCTAAGAAAATACATTGATTTTTGCCATCCATGCTGCTATCAAAATACATTTAGCAGATTCATCATCTCACTGAAGAACTGTAGCTGTAGAATACAGTTTTCACACAAGAACTACTGTAACCAACCCAGAAAATGACCAATTGGTACTCTACATTCCCTAAAAAAACTCTTGGCTCACAGCATTTCATCCTGAATGAACAGGTTTATATGCATGAAACTACACTGAAACAAACCTGATGGCAGCAAATTGCATAGTGAAATTGGAGGTACTGCAAATGCCAAAGCATAAAGCTCTCTAGGATGGAACAGAGACTCAAGATGACATGACTACAAAAACAGCATAAAATAGCTGGCTAAAAAAGAATGATCAGACTGACTGTGCCTGGAAAGGGTTTGAAGCTACAGAAAGGGAAATAGTCTGTGAAAGCCCTGAAGTCACAAGAGGAAGAAAAATGTACATTTCCTGTTGGGAAATATGGAAGAGAAAGAACAAACAAAGAAACATTACCTGTGGCACTGAAGAAAAACAAAATCAAATTTGCAGTCAATTTTGACAGGTATCCAACACTGAAGTTCAGCTAATCTTAAAAAAAGACCCAAAACAAATCTCAAATCCTAGAGACCCCATAACTTGTCATGCAAGTTACAGTGAACATTCATACAGAGTGTGTTGCACAGCTATATAGTTAAAAGACATCTCCTACGTAATTACACTTTAAGGAATAAATTCACTATAAAGGTCTTCCTAAAAAGAGAAGAAGGAAAAAAATGTAATTGCTTCCTAAAACTGGTCCCTGGTCAAAAGGGACATATAGAACTTGAACTTGATTCCTATTCCTGTCAACATTATCTGACTTCAGGAGCAGGTTCTGAGGACCTGAGACATCATGGCACAGAAATGCAAGTATCAGAACTTGACCCTTACCATCTATAAAGGATCAGACCACTACATGTTAACATATGTCCATTTTCTTTGAAGTCTACAGGTACATTCACATGTGAATGATTTTGGAGGAAAATCTGAGCAAAGGAAAAAAAAAAAAAACCAACTTTAAATTCTATTGAATGAGGACTATCCCTGTGCTTTCTGTATGTGTTACTCTTTCCACAACTGTATAATTCTTGGCACTTAGTAAGAAGTACCCAGCATGGTGCTGGACTGTTCCTCATAAGAGCTGATTATGTTCCCACAGCCACTTAGAGGAAGATTTAGAGGTATGAAATAAGTACCTACACACCTACATTTTCTCTTCATCTTTTAAAGTAGAAAAACATCAACTTAAAATAAAAAATACACCTGGCAAATGAAAATTAATTTATTATGCTCAAAATTATTTTAGCCACTCAATTTGCCTCCCTGTCCTATGTGCAAAAGGCCAACTACCAGCAGTGACGGCAGCACCAGCTAAAAGCACAAGACTTATGCTGGCACTCTTATTAGAGCTGAGGTAATTTAGGAGGAATGTCAGCACAAATTTACTTTTCAAACTTTATTACTCTGCTTTAAGAAGGGAAAGAATGTCTGCTATTGTAATTTTTAAAATATTTACATAATCTTTGATAACTGGTTTAATTGCACAGAGTTAAAACCAAAACTCTAACATCACCTCACATCACGTTTCTTTTGTAAGAAAATATAAGAAGAATCACATTTAGTGAAAATAATGTTTGTAAAGAGAAATGGGATCACTCTTCACTGTAGACAAAATTCAAGGCTACTGTTGAATTAAAAGGAGGTACATGTAGACTGCTCGGCAAGCTGTGAGCTTGTGAATCTGGCTTCCACAGGTATGTGAGACATTGAAACCCACTTCCCTTTGAATGTGCAGCTTCCTACCATAGAGAGGCATAAGGATGAAAACCTCAAGCTAATCACGTCTATGCCAGTTGCATAACTTTAATCTTGAACTAGAGGCCACATTCTCACCCTCCTGTCTGCAGATTGAACTTTCTCCTCTTCTTTTGGTAAAGAACAATGTAACCTACTTTTAAATAATCTTTATTCCTCTTTAAAGAGAAAGGAGATGGAAACTGTCCTGGTGGCCATTCAGTAGTGACCTTTTCTCACAGCAGAGAGACATTTCAAAAATCACCTCTGTACCATGAAGGCCTTCCAAAGTCATCTCTAACAGACATGTATTTTATTATTTCAGAAATACAGGAAAGAAATTAAGAAGTTGAGCAGAATACAGAAGCAAAAGGGAACCATGTGGGCAAGAGGCAATGTATTCTTTGGCTTTGCAAATAGCAGGCAACAGAAAAACCACTGATGTACCATGATACTTTTCCTATTAAACCAAATACCTTTTTGAACATAACTATTTGTAACAGCAGCATTAGGGATTAAAACAAAAGCCCATCCTGTGCAGTCAAAAAGGAATTCTAACAGAGGAAACCAAATGAAGAAACAACAATTCATTTGCTCTACCCTCTCTGGCTCTGCCTAAAGCTTGCAGCTAGGAAGCCACTGTCCCCAGGTGGTGGTGCCACTCAGCCCCTGCTCTCTCAGACAAGGCTACCAAGATGATGCCATTTTGAGGGAGACACCTGTCCACTGGCAACAAGCATGAGAGCATCAACTGCAAAATGAGGCTACCACATGGCAACATCTTTCAGTCACTATAAAACCTGCTTCCAAATTGAAACAGCAACCAAGAGGTGAAAAGCTCCATATCACATTTCTAATCCCTTCTCTCTGCAACTTTTTTTACTTTGTCATGATTCATGTAAGTTTCCTGGTCTTAAAAAACTTGCTCCCTTCAAGTATGTTCCCCAAATCACTTTGACTCTCATGTAGCAAGGATTTTTTACAAGGTGTGTGAGAAATATTCACTTATCATCTATTTGATAACACATACTTAAGAAAAAAGGTCAGATAAAAATTGGTATAATGTGGAGCTCTAGTGGTAGTGAAGAAGTAAAGCAGCATGTAACACCAAACATGAAAAAGCAGATACTGACCTTTAGCAGGAAAACAGTAAGTGAAAATATTGTGACAGATGGATTTAAACAAGGAAGAAGAAAAAGGGAAAGAGCTTAGCATCAAATTAAATGTAATTTCAGGTTCCCAGAATGCATCACTGCAAAAAACTTGATGAGCAACTCTCATTTCTGTGCACAAACTTGCATCTTCTAATTCATTGCAGTGAAGCAATCAAAAAAGTAAGATCAGTTTGCTTATGTTAGCCGTAAAGGAAAAATATATATATTCTACAGCAGGAAACCAGTGCTCCCTACCAAAACTAACTGGGAGTTGAGTAATTCCATGCACTCCTTTAAAACGGTCCTTGTCATACATATTGTCCTTCCCATGGTAGCCGTGGCAACTCCTACAGCAGCAAGTAAGTACTCTGTTCTCAGGTGCATCAACACAAAAACAGTGTACCAACCACTGCAGGCAGCTTTAACACTGAGATTCAGTAGTCCCTTCAGACTGATGAATTTAGCAGGAATTGAATCCTAAACTAGGAAAGCTCCTTCCTTATATGTGAGTACTATCACACATCCTGCTGGCAAGCATAATCAGCTTAAGTCCTGTTGACAGTCGATATTCCACCTGTAAAGGAGATAGTTTTTCATACAGAGTGAGAGGATATGCAAAGCATCGTCTGCATCTACTGTGCCTCATCACAGAGGATGCTGGAAGTCCTACATCCCCCTGTGAAACACTGGCATGATTTTCTTAAGTTCTAAGATGCTAAATGAACTTGGACATACGTTAGAAGACATTTCTAAAGCTAAAACAACATTGACAGTAATCAAGACTATCAAAAAGGATCACAAAGACCACAGAAACATTGCAGCGTGAATGCAGGAACAACTGTGCAGTATTAGAAGGGCCCATTTCCAAAGTCAAGCAATATCCCTGGTTGCACAAACACAGTCTTGAACCTTCCGTAGGAAAAACGTGCAATTCCCTCCTAGGGAAACTGCTTTCCACCAAGACTACAGAAAAACTAGACTGAAAAAAAGCTCATGTATATATTACTGCTAACTTGCAACAGACCCTCCATCTATTTCAATCCATGTTATAAATTGTTCAATATTTTTCCTAGGGACTTTTGCTCTACTTCCCAAGTTGAGCACACAGTGCCTTGATTCAGTACTACCTCATTTAAGACAGAATATATTTTATCTGCTAGAGCAGATCATTACCTTCTTCGTAAGTGTTCTTGTTTGGCAACATCCAGCCTAATAGGTGATTTTTATTAGCATTAATTCCAATCTAGGGCCACAACGAAAACAAATCATTCTGGGTTTTACACCTTTTCCACCCAAGGAACAGCTGTTGATTGAAGAGGCATCCCCTGGACCTGACCTAGGTGTATTTCAAAAACATGGATACCTAACACCCCAGAGTTACAAGCCTCCGAGAGGAGATTTCCAAGCTGTGTCTGTTACCTGGTGGACAGTTGCACTCTGGAGCCGCCTCTCTCGCTATTCGTATTTTTGCCAAGTGCTCGTAGGATTTCTGGGGGCGAGAGAAGCAGCATGAGGGCACTTGGCGAGCGACTTCGCCACAGGCAGCGCTCCCGACGCGGCCGCAAACTGGAATTTAGCGCTCTGCCAGAGGCTGCGCAACGGCGGTGGCCTCTTTGCTTGGACTCGGCCTAAGGGGTCTCAGTGACCTCACACCCCCCACATCAGCAAAGCCAAGCCCGACACCTCGGGGTCTCTCCCACGGCCGCCGCAAGTGACCCCGGTCGTTCTGCCTCCTCGACACGCGCGCTGGAGCAGCGCAGGGACGGCGGGAAGTTACAGATGAGAAAAGCGCCGGGGGTCCCCCGCGATCCCCCATCCCGCCCGCCCTAGCAGCCCGGGGCGACCCCGGCCCGCTCCCCGCCCGGCCCCGCCGCCCCCTGGGGATGCGGGCTCATTTTCCCCGCTTCCCCCTCCAACTCCCGCCCGACTGCTAGCCCCGGCCGCCCCCCTCGTGGCCTCGGCCGCCCCGAGCTTTGCCCCATGCCCGCCACACGCACACCGCACGGCAGCGGCCACCCCCATCCCGCACACCTGGGCGAGAAGTCGCTCCACTTTCTCCTGCATCATCGCGTTCAGTTGCTCCAAGGAAAAGCCGGGCAGCGGCGGGAGCGGGGCGGCGGCAGAGAAGCCCCCTCGGGCGCCTTCGATGGCCGCGACCCTGGCCTGGAGGTCGCTGGTCCGCACCCCCAGGTAGACGCAGGAGGCCGCGGCCAGCGCCGAGAGGAGCGCGGCCAGCGCGGAGCCGACCGGCCCGGCCCGCCGCGGGCAGCGGTCCCCGCCGCAGCCGAGCTTCCCGAGGCCGGGCTTCCCGCTGCCGCCGGGCTTCCCGTTGCCATCCTGTCCTGGAGCTCCTCGGCTCTTCCCCAGCGTGGTCGCACACCCTTCAGCTGCGGCGGCTTTGATTTCCTTTCCTCCGCCCCCCATAGAGGCAATTAGTTTACAAACAACGATAACAAAAATAACAGCAACGAAGTGGGAGAAAATAAATAACAAAATGGCAAAATAATGATTTCAAAGAAAGAGGAGGAAAAAAAAAAATCAAACCACCGCGGTAAGTAGAAGCGGAGCCTGCAGCCGGCTCACACACTTCGAAGGCGAGGCGGCGGCGCGCTCCGCACCGCGCACCGCACCGCGCAGCGCCCGGCAGCGGCGGGTCGCGACCCACCCCGCGGCAGCGGCG